>WNNJ02000646.1:0-189897 GCA_012934845.2 Pomphorhynchus laevis | reverse complement strand
CTTTTAAACAAAGCCATATGTTTGCAATTTATATACTAAATATTAGATACTCAGAAAATTTTAAACAAAAAACACACACAATAGAAACCAAAATATAACCGAATAGAAAACAAAAATATAATTCACAATGTCTGTATGTAAAAACTTTAATAAAGAAAAATAAAATTATGTAGAAAATTAAAAATAAAATTAGAATACAATTTGTAAGACTAAACAGATAAAATTTAAATTAAAAAAATGTAAAACCAAGAAAGAAGTTGTCTATATTCCAATCATAAAACCCAATTTAAAAAATTATTTAATTATAATATTTAATATTTCAAAATTATAATACTTTTTATATTAAAAATATAAACTTCATTTTTCGGAATGATATTTTTGTATAAAAATGATTTTTTTTAATTCAGGTATTATATATTTAACTTTATAAATGTTTTCTTATAAAATAATATTTATTTTTACAAATTTATCTATATATGAAAAATATTTAAAAAATTAAATTTAAAAACTTTATTTTTGAGATTTTTAAAGTTCCAAAAAGTTTTAAATGTCTTTAAATAATGATATTGTAGCTGTTTGTAATTTCCTGAAGACGATAACAGTAGTTATCGAAATATTGTAATTTTTGAAATAAAACTTTTTTCACTGCCTTTTTTGTTCTTATGAATTTACAAATTTAAAAATTTATTCCATGACAAACGTATGCTGTGATTTAGGAACGCACTTTGTGTAGACGCTTAAATATCATGTCTTTGAAATTAGATTAATTGTGATGTGAGTGAATTATTTCATTTCAATGTTTTTAAACCTTTATCTTTTAAAATGCCTTTACGTTTATAAAATCATATATTAATAACATAAATTCAAATGCTATAAAATGCTAACTAATAATTTATTTTATAATTCATTTAAAAGACAAATGTATTTTACATTAAATCAGAGTAATCATGCAGCTACAGTTTTTACTTGCTATTTATTTTGAAATGGAAAAATTCTTTAGTACTTTTGTTCATTTAATTTCATTATTTACAGATATCAAAAACGATATTCTAACATATTCAACATTAAATAAGCCGATAACTATTTTGAATAAAAATCTGTTCAGTCAATGTTCTCTCTAATGTCCTACTAACATTATCATTTCTGATGTCAGTCGTAATTTCAGAAAAATGTTCAAATTATGATGTTTAAATTGACATGAACAAATATTTTAAATGCAAAAAAATAGTTTGATGTTAAAAGTATGATAGTCGTTATTAAATGCTACTATGTTATTATTCATACAATTCTAAAACGAAAGCGAAAGAAAATGAATTCAAAGAAACAATGTTTCGTTGAATTAATTTTAATTTTAATTTCTTTTTTTATACTTTTTTAGAATGCTTTTTGTTATTAATTAATTTATTTGAAGCCACCTTTTATTCACTTTTCCTTTATTAAAAATTCCTTATTCAAGATTATATCAATTTAAATATTATAAAATAATATTGATAATATTATATAATATATTTAATATTATATCAATAATATTAATAATATTATTATATTTAATAATATTAACAGATCGAGAGAGCGTGTTTCTATCCAGTGGTTATTGCTACGAATCGAGCTTTGGACTAACAACTGATTTAATAACGAAGCATATGTCGGCACTCAAGGCGATCAAATAGATGGAAGATTACAACAATTGTATTTTCAACTTGAGGTGTCGAATTGGAACGACAATGGCGAAGATGGTCTCGATGTGTGAGGGTAGCTCGATCTGCACGTAACAGACCAGCGATTCAAAATAAATGTTGAACCCATTGAGGATAACTTTTTTACTTTAAATGGATCCATTTGCGGGTAACCATTTAAATGTTTTGACACTAATATGTGTGGATAAAAAATAATAATAAAAAATATACAAAAAATAAATATAAAAAAATCGTTGTTATTGTTTTCACAAACAATAATAAAGATTTTTTTATAAATAATACAAGGAATGATCCAATGGGATCCGAACCCTCCAACCAATCAAACACGCCGCCCTACGACTAAACCACCCGGCGTCTTTCATCCCCGAAGAGTCCAATCTAGGCGGACTATGCTAGGTAAATAAGAGACGATCAGCTTAAGAAACCTTAGCTTTTGCTCCGGTGGACGTCCTCTAGAAAAGAAGACTAATTCAGATATAGCCCAAGTACCCCAGAGGCGCACTTGGATTTTCCCATTCAATGTCAGATGCTGGGGGCGTTTCAGAGCCCACCTAGCTTTCTTCAGGATACGTTTGAGTCTATCCAGGTCAGCTCTCGCTGACCAGTTCACCGTAACGGTGAATTCCATGTATTTTACTCGACTCGTGAAGACATGGAGGGTTTGATTAGTCAAAATGGAGGAGAGTGCGGAGAGTACCAATCTCTTAAGTTTTTGATTTGTTGCAGGGGCGCCATGAAAGACAACCACCTGCGATTTGGCGGATTTTAAAATAAGATTGGACTTGGGTAGCTGGTCTCTTGATCTTAAAAAGAATCGGCTGATATCCGAGACTACGTCTTTGCACCTGCATCCAGAAAACATGGCTGTGGTATCATCAGCGTATACCACAAGACGTTGTTCACGTTTAAATATTTTAAAAAGTTTAATGGAGGTAGCAAGAAATAAGATTGGAGAACAAGTGGAGCCTTGAGGCGTACCCGTAATTGGGTAGAACTGACGCGCATCAGGGTCGTCTTCATAAAAGAATCGCTTGGTGTACAGCAGTATCTCCACCCTGTTAACAATTCTCGCAGGCAACCCAAGTGACCTGAGAGAAGAGATAACAAAGGGAATGGATATGCGGTCAAATGCAGCAGAAAAGTCAAGGAAAACAGCCACAACTAGACGATGGCTATTATTCCTACAAAATTGCTCCACCTCAACAACTGCTGAACGGACCGAGCGACCTTTGACGGACCCATGAAAGCCTTGAGGGATTAATTTTGCCTTCTTTGATGGTCGCGGATTTTACGCGCAAGCACTTTCTCGTAAATCGACACGAGCGAATTCTGAATCGAAATGGGTCGCAGGTCTTTAGGACAAGAGACCGGATTTTTCTTTGAAATAAAAACACGTCTACTATTGTTGATGCCGGTCATATATGAATGGGAGGCTAAAAGCATTGTGACGGCCACTTCTCTTCTTTGTTCGGCTGTCAAAAGCTGACAGACACAAGAAGAGAGGAGAGCGACGGATGTGGAGGTGCCCGGAATAGGCCCGCAGGAGTTAAGAATATCTGTAACAGATAGATCTCTACTTCTGAAGTCTTTCCAAGGCGGGATTTGTCGTGGTGATTGAGTGGCTCCATAATTGTGTAGGGATAGTGACTCCTCCAAAACATTATCAAGACCTATTTTTCCAGTCCAATCCAAGTCCCTATCCTTCCAACATACAAACTTATTCTTGAATATCTTCCAGAAGGAAGACTGGGCTGGACTAAGGAAGCAATGCTTGCCTTATCCTTACCCAGTTGGAACCTATATATAGTGCTTCAATATTCTTTCTATAGAATTGCCTGGCAGAAGCACAGAGGATGGAAAGACGGAGAATATACGCTAAGGTTTTGAGTTTTGTCGGCGTAGGACTGTAAATACGATTTTTCTAGGTAGTCGAAAGTATCGCAGTAGCTTGCGAAGAGAGGTAGGAATTAAATTCGGTTAGACTCTCATTACCAATTCGAGGGAAGCCTTGGATATAATATTGTTAAATAATATGTATAATAGTAATTTATATGAACTGTTGTTTATCGAGTTTGTAGTGGAATTGAACAAAATAAAGTTGTAAAGTCTGTATGTAAATAAAGTCAATCGCAATACCTCTTTTGTATTTTTTAATCATGAAAAGTTATTCTTGAGATATAAGCGATTAAAAATATTGGATACTTTTCCTCACTAGTTTGTCATATATGCAAAACCATAAAGTCTGAATCTCAATTTGATTATCATCAGCATTATTATCGTTAAAACTTTTCCTTTCATATGAATGTCTGTTATATTTTAATTAACAAGAATAAGATTGGGAAGGTGCACTTGTTCCGCTGTTATATCATCGTGTTGTCGGCTTGTTTGATTATATAATTCAGTTTCCCAGGCCCAGATGAAGTACTGCTGTGCATTATCGACAACATTACAGTGTGTGATCAACAATGTTCAGTTGTTTGTTTCTACACCGAATGTATAAATGGCAAATCGAAATGCCTTTCTTCGACAATCGTACTCAATCCAATTATATGTTTCAAGTATGCTCTTTACAAAGAAGTACGCTTCCAATTAGAATCATTGCGGCTTCGCTTTGATCGTTCAAATGTATTATTAAAATAAAGAAGTTTTTATAAATTTATCGATGAGAATAAATCTCGTCTTCTCAAGTATAAGAACATAACTTGACATACTTTATTTTTGCATAAGACTGCATATCGACTATAAGTTGGACCACTTATTATTGCAAGACAGTTTTGTAGGTGTGTTGCATATGAACTAAAATAGCATTTTATGTTTGGGTGAATTTACTTGTTGATATACGTACAATCAGTGTTGCTATGGCTACTGAATAAACCAATACAATACGAAACGAAAGGACTCTGGCATTTATATTGAATTTTTTTGAGAACACTTATAATGATTATTTCTGATAGTTTTGCAAAGGAAGAAATTTCATTGTGAAATTGAATTACAATTACATCTGGGACGAATTTAAACTTTTTAAAACTATTGCAATGTCGCAAAGTATCGCAAATTAAGCATAATTTATTGAAAGGGTTATTATTAACAAGAAAGTTAAACAAGAAAATTATACAAAATAAAATTGATGGGTCAAATTATAATTTATTCTTGATTATATTAAAATTGAATTGAGTTTAATTTGAGTTTTTAATTACGCAGATAATAAAATAATTAGGCTTAATTTATCGAAAAATAATAAATAATTATTAATATTCATTGATAATTATCAATTTATAAAATATTTACCTATTAAATATTATCTATTATAACAAATAATATTTCTATGAACAAATTATATACTGCCAATTGAATTATCAAATTAGACTGCAATTTCATCAGTTACTTTAATAGTTTCGCACTCCCATCTGCATATTTAGTTGATTTTGTATGCATCAGATAACTAAGTCTACGTATTTTATGCTATATATATAAATCAAAAATAAAGATAAATAATAAATGATTATATCAGATTTTAAACAATTTATATCAAATTAAATTTTAAAATTGAAGTTTGAAATAAAAATCAATTTTTATTAATTGATCAATAAATAATAAAACATGTACAAAAATAAGGATTAGAGGTCATCAGGAGGAACTGCCATGTTATCAAGCTTCGGTCCCTATTCCTCGACATAGCATTGCATTGGGCCAATGCAATGCTATGTAGGGCCAATGAACATTGCATTGTTCATAATGATATAATGATCTATTAGAATGATCTATTTATATAAACGATCAGATAACTGATTCTACGTATGAATCAGTTATCAGTTATATTCTATGTATATAAATATATAATATGCGTTATATATTATAATATATTATAATATATTATTTAATATATTATTAAATAATATATAACATAAAATATAGATTATATAAGATTTTATACAATTTATATTTATATTAAAAAATCAATTTATTAAAAAAATCAATAGTAATAAAATTGATAAAATTTATAATATATTATATTCTACTATTTATACTATATATTAATAAAGATAAATAATTATATAAGATTATATACAATTTATATTTATATAAAGTCAAAATTTACATTTAAAATTTATAAAAAATCAATTTTTACGAGTTGACTAATAAATAATATACGATGTATTCAAAGAAGGAATAGATATTATGAGGAGGAACTAATATGTTATTAGGTTTCGGCCTCTATTCCTCGACTTTATTTACTGCCAATTTCATGAGTTTCTTTAATAGTTTTGCACTACTATATTCAAAACTATTCTACAAATAGTTTTGTAAATAGTTTTAACATTCTACAAACTTGTAAAACTGAGTTCTTTATGCTTATCAAAGAAATCAGTCGTTCATTTTAAAAATATTTTGTGTTCGTCTTAATTATAATTTCTCGAAAGTCGGCAATTCGTTCGACTAAATTAGTCAAACCTTTTCATAATTAAATTAATTTATATGTGCGTTAGACGACGCTTTAATTAAGACGATGTTTCTTGTGCCTTTCAATTTATTTAATTAAATTAAGAAAACTTGTTAACAAAGCTGACATAAAAGCAAATATTTTTAAAATTACAATGTTAATATGAACTCGTAGATAGAAACTGTAATGTCGATCGATGATTTAGCGCCTGGGTCTCTTATTTTTAGGATTAAGTAAAAACGATTCCTTGTGATACGTTTTAATGTGTTCTGCCAAGTGATCGCTCCGCATGAATCGGCTGGCACAGTATGTGCACGAAAATCGCTTTTCACCTACACATTAATGAAAACATATCAAAAATTAAAAATTAATTGAATGAAATTAATTAATTTACGAATAAAAATAATAAAAAAATTAACAATTAAATTATTAGGAAATTTTCAAAACAAATATCTGATAAAAATGCCGTTATTTTACAAACAAGACAGGAAAACAAGTGTTTGTGTAATAGAAAAATTAAGTCACAGAAGTAGTAAAACATCGAATACATTCTATACAAATTAACTGACAATTTAGTAGACAGTTAATTAGATAACTATTTATTATATCAATGATTTATTAAAGTATTGTTATATATAATTATTATAATCAATGATTATATCAATGATTAAATCTCAATAATTAAATTAATGATTTAGATGGCATGCTTATGTTAGAAAGTCAAAATTCTCTGGAAAGTCAACAATCTCATGTAAACATATATTTAAGTTTTGCATTTCAAATCATTCTTTTTTTAGTCATTGTGACTATTTTGCATGCCTGATGATAAGGAAATAAGGCGCCACCAATATTTGACGAACCAGGCAAAATTATGGTTCTCTCAAAAGTTTCATGTTTTGCTAAAAAGTACTGAGGTTGCACTTAACTAAATTTTAGTGTTAATTTGCGAATAAAAGCCTTATGTCTTTGCGATAACATTCACACGTAAAGTGTGAAGTCAAGAGTACTAATTAAAATCAATTTATCGGGAATCAAGTCAAGACTGCTCAGATAATGCAGGTGGTTGAGACAATCGCAACAAAAAACAACAATCGCTTAATGTTGGCAATCATTCAATTAGCTAAATTTACAAAGAGCAATAATAGTTTAATAAAAATAACTTTCTGTTAAACTTTTTTTTTATATTTTAATTTTTTAATAAAAAAAAGTAAATTGAAACATTGACTAAGTAGTTTCCCAAAAAAATATAATTTCACAAAGTAGATTCGTAAAATATTTTAAACAATTTAAACCCATTTATTCGAATGAGTTCGAATGTTAGCAAATTCCCAATGCTATAAGCTTAAAATTCTTTATAATCACTTTTGCTCTACAAATTAAAATATAGATATAAAATATATAAAATATATTTTATAATATATTTTTTATTAATATAGATATATAAAATATCTTTTTATTCTATTTAAGTCGAATACCCATGATATATTAAATAGAATATATTATAATATTTAATATTTTATCCTGTAAAAAATGAACCACTAATCATATCCATTAATTAAAGTTTATCTAATGACTTAAATTAATAAATAATCCCTTGCTAACAAATAAAAAAATTATTTTATGTAAAATTGCACTGTGCTATTAAGCGCAACCCTCCTATTAAAATTAATAAATATTACTTAAATTTGATATTAATTTTAAAATTATTTAAATTATTATGATAAATAATATGTAACTATAAAAGTTAAATTATTAAATAATTTTATAGTTGTATGTTGAAATGTAATTCGTAAAAATTATATTATTATCAATAAGAATTTTGACATCTGATTTCTAACTGCATATCCTATATTATAATTTGAATTTTTTAATTATTTCAAATGGTAACTGCATTTGCAAAATGAGTCATATTTAAATACACAATTGTCATATTGTTTATTTGAAACAATATGTCATTGAATAATTGTCAAGCTGTCATTGAATAATTTGCATGTTATGTTTAAGTATATCCATTTTATTAAATACCAATTTCTAATATAATATAAAATATAATATTAATATCAAAATAATAGTTTTTTTTTGCTTTATTGAATGTAAATATAATTAATATTTTGAATCGAGCTAAAACTTTAATGTCACTAAACTTTTAAATTATAATATTTGTTCAACTGAATCTTTGAGTGCCATTATAAAAAGTATTAAAAAATGCTATTTTTCTGTGTTTCTCGGCATTATATTTTTTCAGCATTATATTACATTTATTACATGAGAGACATGTAATAAATGTAATAGAGACAATCTGCACTTTCTCTGAAGAGAAAGTGCAGATTGTCTCTGAAGTAAATAATTTATTTAATGAATAATTTATTTATTAAATCTAGATTTGAATGAAACTTTCAATTATGTGTGATTAAGAGCTAATTTACAGTATGAAAAATAAAAATTCTACTGGCTAAAATTTATTGCAGTACAATGACATAATTATGTTTCCGTCACTGACGTCACTGTGGATAAAATCATGAAATAATTAAAATAATTAAGAAAAATTTCAAGATTTTAACATTTTTTGAAAACATATTAATTATAAGGATAACATACCGCTGTGCCATCTCAAATGGGATTTTAGGTGAGATATCTTTTTGTAAACCTTACCACATCCTGGAATGTGACAGCAGTAAAATCCTTCTTTCTTTGCAGTAGTTTGTTCCGTTTTGCTTAATAGACAATGTTCGCATTGACAGTACTTAATTGGATCAGCAGATATTTGTCGTTTCATGTGATTTTGGTTAATGATTGAATTGGAGGATTTTATTGGTGTTATTCCCGTCGCCCCGTTGTGCATTGAATACGCTGACTTTTGATCGCTGATTTCTGTGAATTCATTTCTGCTGCCATGTCCAAATGAACTTTCTGGTTCTGTGAATTTAAACCGTTTCGTCCAAACACTATTATGTTCTAAGTGTTCAGTAAATATGGTACCATTTCTATTAATTGGATGCTGATCATTTTGAGTAATACCTTCGTAGTCAACTGCTGGCCTCTTTTTTACAGTCGTCGGACAATAACTCATGTAATCAGTGGATAGTTTTTTGGCTATCGGAGACAGGGCATTGTATTTAACATGACCACCACCAGTAACTAGTTCTGTATTATTGTAGTCAAAATAATTATTGTTATTAGCTAAGATATCTGTCGGATAATTAAAACAATCAGGAAGATAATGATGTCGAGTCGAAATAGACGGCATTGACAACTGGGATGTTGGGGCGTTGATGTAGTATATATCATTATAATTATAGTAGGTATGACCATGATTAATCGTAAGATCGATCATTTGCGAAGAATTATGTGATGTGAGAGCACTAAATATTTTTATATCACAATCAAAAGTGAAATCTTTAAAATTCTAAAATCTTTAGAATAGTGAAATTGCCGATAAAACAAAATTAACGTTTTTGTTTTCTAGAAAACAAAAATAAAATTTTAGTAAAAAGTACATTTAATTAAAATTAAAAAAAAATAATTTTTAAAATTATTTAATATTTACTTTTTATTAATATTTTTAAGTATTGAAATAATTTTCTATCCACTAATACATTTCATAATTATAAAACATTTAATGGTGAGCGTTTAATGTGGCAGATGATCTGAAAAACTTATGTTGGCTTAAATTGTGATTAATTTTAAAATCAAATTGGCAAAATCATAACCACGAACCTGAGTTTTCCAGCTCTAAGGTTTGAAAAAATAGGATAGTCCACCCAGACGTCTGATAAGAGAAAGCATACATATTCATAGTTATTCTAACATGATTGCTGGCAATAAGGACAATTGCATGTTGATTATACCAACCCGCGTACTATAAAATTGGTAGAATTTTCATCGTTTGTTTCTTCGTTTTTATTGTATTGAGTAGACCTTAGTTTACTCATCACTACAGGGTGGTCTCATCAGTGTGGCCCTGTTGCTACACAACTTCGACAGTACTTAATCCTCAGTAAACCTCTGAAAAAATTCAAAAGTCTAGTCTCCAATAAGGTCGAAACGCCTCATTGGAGACTAAGCGTCTGTGGTAGATGCATTCCGGGTTAAGCTTCCCGACGAAGGTTGTAAAAAAGCAGGTTTATACTTTCCTGTTCGTGTCAATTGAAAACAAAGTTGTATAAAATTTTTTCTTATTAATATAACGTCACCAGTACTTTTCAATTATTTTGTTGATTTGTATATTGCAAATAAATATTTTAATAATATTTGGTTGATTTATATTTCAATTCCTCATAATGTTTAAACGCCCTGAATAATTTATGTATTTATTTAAAAACAAAATATCTCCTTAAAATTTATTTCATTGAATATATTATTTTCTGACTATATTATTATTTTAAAAAATAATAACTTTTTGCTCAAGTCATTATTTAATTAAATTATTATTTCTAATAACTCAATTGCTACTAACCTTATTAGCTTTAGCGTGTAAATACATCTCTTTAACATTTAACAGAAATGTTAATTACCTTAGCATTCCTTAACATTTCATACATAATGTGCTTTTGATAGATAAAAATTTGTATTTTAAACTTTTCCAGAATTGAGTGAATATAATTTGATAATTTTGATGCATAACAATTTTACAATTTTATCTACTGCCAATAAAATTTCAAATGTTTATTAAAATCTCAAAAGCATATTGTTAATAGCTAACAAAAATCTTGCTAAAATTCAACGCTTACCAAATAGTTTGTATGGCTTTTCAAAAGATTCGATAGATCGATGAACGTAATTTTTGAATACAGCAGCTGTGTAGTATTTTAATATATTCGTTTTAAGGTTCTTTTTAATTGGTTACATTTTTAATGCCTGCAGCCAATAAAAATTGAGCGTTTTTACTGCAGAGAAGATAACATGTAATTAAATTTTGAGTGAAATAAATGATAAATGACAATCACGTCAATAAACTTTAAAAAGGATTATAATTATATCTTGATTTTAGCTCTAATTACATGCTAGAGAAATCGGTAATTTGATATTTATATTTTTGATTCTTTGTAATGAATCAAAAATACAGAAGCTGTGAAGCTTTAACCAAAATGGGATTATTTCGTAAAATTAGTAGTGTAAATTGAAATTAACAGTAGAATTGCATAATTAACGGAAATATCAATTTCATTCTTTTGATTAGTTATCTAAGGAAGCTTATTGATGTTAACATGTTAGTAAAAAACAGAAAAAACATTAGGTTTTTGCAATCTGATATAAATTAATATTCTAAAATTTGATTGAATAACGAAAACGTTGATTATCAACGTTTAATTGGATGATGAAAAAATAGTTTTTATGGTGCGAATATTTATATTAACACAAAAACTTACATAAAAATAAAATCATTTGACGTTGTATTTTAACTTTTGTGAAAATACATTAATTTGTACATTTATAATCACTCAAACGTTACTTTTTGGAAGATATATTTTTATTTTAAAATTTTTATTTTTTAAGAGATTTCATGCTACCTTTTATGTATATAGGTAACAGAGTCACTTTTGGTATATGTAGGTGTACAGTTAAATCGATAACAAATTATTAATTTGTATGCTTTTAAGGTTTGCTGCGCTCTTTTGACTTCCAAATTTATTATGAATATTAATTATTAATATTAATATTTATTATTAATATTTCTATAATGATCTTGTAAATTTGATTTTAAAATAAAATTTAATTTCATTATATACAAAAAATGACATTTTATTTAATTTCTAGCAATGATTCTGACTTGGTCTGAAAGTAATGTGCTAAATTTATGTAAACTCTAAGCTAAAGGTATGGTATGTATAAAAATATATATAAAAACGATTTGTAATATAAATAGTTTACTATTTTTTATTTGTAATATAAACTATTTATAAATAGTTTATAAATATACTTATAAATAGCATAATATAAATAGTTTAATATAAACGATTTATCGTCTTTAAACTATATTATACAAAAATTGAGATGATAGAATATTTACAATCAGATAAAAGTCAAAGTATAAATAATTAATATCAAATTATTTATTTGTAAATAAAATTATAATTCATAATTATATAAATAATTATAAATACTTTAATTCAGAAATAATTTTTTAGACAGATGAAATTTATTTAATTAGACAGTTTGACAGTTCAAAATTGAAAGCTAGAAATGATTATTACGCTTTTATAATTTCTTTATCTATTAATTTTATATCTTTGTAATATTATTTTGATAAGAATTTACAGCAATAATATTTAAAAATAATAATAAATGAGTCAGATAAGAAAGCTGAGTCTATGTATTTTTACTAGATATAAATAAAGATAAATAATTAATGATTATACAAGATTTTAAACAATTTAAATTTATATCTAGTTAAAATTTTTAATTGAAATTTAAATTATTGTCTATATTTATGAATTGACCAATAAATAACATATATGTATAAAGAGAATGGATTGCAGATCATCAGGAGTAACTGATATGTTATCAGGTTGTGGCTCCTATTCCTTTATTGTTTTCTTTATTTAAAATATTAAATTATCATCTATAGTTTTTTAATCGAAATATGCGAATGCAAAGCACATTAGTAACATTGTGTCTATTTGTTCGATGTTAATGCGCTCAAATCACTTATACTATAAAATGTTACTAAATTTTAAATTATAAATACCCGGCTTTTTGTTTTCAAGTAAATTTATTCTTTTTTTCAAAACTATTAAACATCATACCGTGTGTTTGTAATAAGTGAGAATTTAATACTATTGTTTGCCTGAAATTATTTTATTATTTATTTACTTATCTTTATTTTTATATAAATAAAAATAAAGATAAATAATAAATAATTATAAAAGATTATATACAAATTATATCATTTTTTATAATATATATTCAACATATAACATATGTTGAATATACATTGTATACAATATTATTAGAGTTATATTATAATATTATTAATATATTATATTATATTATAATATATTATAATATTATTATAATTATTATAAACCTAAAAAAAATATTATTGACCTAAAAAAATTTTGGTTTCTTATAAACATACAATCTAAAGTAAATACAATAAAATAACATATCCTAACGACAACCTCACGACAACCTCACGACAACCTCACGACAACCTCACGACAACCTCACGACAACCTCACGACAACCTCACGACAACCTCACGACAACCTCACGACAACCTCACGACAACCTCACGACAACCTCACGACAACCTCACGACAACCTCACGACAACCTCACGACAAGAAAATTATTATTATTAATTGGACATTGCTGCTAACTAACAACTACTTACAACATAACCCAACGATAAACCCAACGAGAAATATCAGTTTACGGAAAAACATAACACATGCCTCGGGGAAAGCCTGCTGATATGCCCAGATGCTGTACATGCAATGGCCAAGCGGCACGCTGCAAGGGGTGTAAATGCGCAAGGTCTGGAAAATCGTGTATGGACTGCCTTGCTAGGAACTGCTCAAATCGACTAGAAGTACCTACACTAGAGGGCGATAATGTCCTTATTTTCACAGAGTCTGGCGACGTTCCAACCAAAAATGCTGTCCAAATGGATGAAGTGTACGATGAGGTAATTCTATGGAAACCTAATCTGTTTCGATTGCCACGTTGTTCTGAATCGAAAATTTTCATCGCTGAACTTACTCGAATATATGAGGGAGCATCATCAAACACGGATTCACTCATACGTGCAATATCACTTTGTCGATTAGTTCTACAACGTAGTGGATATTCGAATACACGAAAGCTCAAGGCTTTATTAGCAAGATGTCTCGCTAGCTGGTCCTCTGGAGACATATCATCTCTACTAAACGAAGCTAGATATCTCCAGCGCCTTGACGTAAAAAAATCACACAACAATATAACCAACGATACAACGAAGCTATTTCGGAAGTTTGTTCTCAATGGTAAGATAATGGCAGCGATGAAATTAATCAAGACAGAGTATGGACAAGACGTGCCAATGGGCCTGGATACTTTAACATGTGGTAAATCAGTGAGACAGATACTTATTGATAAGCATCCACAACCAGCTGACATACATGAGGAAGCACTAGTCACTCAACCAATAACCGAAATACATGACTTCAACCAAGTTGCTTTCGAGAGTATTGACGGATCAAAAATAATTGAGGCTGCTAAGAGAACAAAGGGTAGTGCAGGACCTTCTGGAATGGACGCGAAAGCATGGACCGAAATGCTTTCGAATTTCGGTACGAAGTCACAAAAATTATCGGATGCGCTAGCATTGTTTGCTCAACGAATCGCTACTAAGGAAGTTTCTGATGAGTCGATCAAAGCTTTTACGACAAGCCGCCTTATTGCATTAAGTAAGAATCCAGGTGTGCGTCCAATTGGAATAGGTGATGTCTCAAGACGTATCGTATCGAAAGTCATACTTGATGTTGCACGGCCACAGCTACAACAGATATGCGGTAAAACACAGTTTTGTGCTGGTCAGCGCGCAGGTACTGAATGTGTAGTCCATGCCTTACGTGATTTGTTATCGAGTAAACCAAATTCGGTGGTCTTGACTATTGATGCAGATAATGCATTTAATCGAATCAACAGAAAAACTGCCCTGGTCAACATGCCACAAATATGCCCAGCGCTATCGAATATTCTGTCAAACCTCTATAGAAATCCGACGTCATTGACAATTGGGAATGAAATCATACTCTCCCAAGAAGGATTTACACAGGGAGATGTTTTATCGATGTCTGCTTATGCTGCAGCTACACTTCCTATGATACAAAAGATATCTGCGGAGTATCCTGATGTGCTCCAATGCTGGTATGCTGATGACGGCAATATGGTGGGTGATCCTGATACGGTGAAGATGGCGTTTGAACTGCTACGAAAAATTGGACCGTCATATGGTTTCTTCGTTAATCCGGCGAAATGTCGACTATACGGAAATGGATGTATAGCTGAAACGCTCCACGCTTTATTTGATGATCTTCAAATTTCTGTTGACATGGATGGCGTGTCTATATTGGGGTCTCCCATTGGAAAGGATGACTTTGTAAAAGAGCATATTCAATCTGATGTACGTTCGTTGATCGAGACAGTTACTCGTCTCACACAAATCGGTCGTTCAGAGCTACAGATTGCTTTCGTTGCTCTCATAAGATCTCTTCAACAAAAATGGATACATATGCAACGATCATGCCATTGCTCGATTGAGTGGTTTGAGGCGCTGGCACAATCGATAAGATCGATGATAACTGAATTAACTGGAATTGACATTGAAACAAATGAACTTCTATGGAGGGTGTTTAACATGACTTTGAGAGATGGTGGTATCGGCGTTAAAGACCCTATGCGTTCAGTAGACCAAGAATATAACGTTTCACGTATGGTGTGCGAGCCATGTTTAGGAGACGTTACGGGGCTAGATCTAATAAATAATCAAAACAGATTATGTAAAGAAATTCGTGCTAACCGTTTAAAAGCGGAAAGGATGAATCGCAATGACATTATAAATCAGGTCGACCCTACTCTCAAGAATGCCGTCGAGCATGCATCAGTATCTGGATCATCTTCGTGGTTGTCAACATACCCAACAAACAGTTATTCTTACAGAATAAGTAATACAGTCTTTCAAGATGCACTAGCCACCAGATACGGATTTCTCCATCCCTCATCACCGAAATACTGCCAATGTAAAGAACAAAACTCGATATCACACACTTTCTCGTGCCCTTTAGGCGGCTTGCCATCAATGAGACACGATGCCGTCCGTGATTTTCTAGCGAATAGATTATCCGAATGTTGTCGTAACGTAGCAATCGAGCCAAAACTATCCCCTCTGCATGATGAAATATGCTTCCAAAATTACGGTACAACTATTGATCGTGAAGCGAGACTTGACATATCATGTTCCGGAATCTTTGGAAACAGAACGGAGTGTACTTTCCTTGATATCTGCGTGTTCAACGCATACGCTCCCTCTAACTCCAGTAAGAGTATCGGACCATGCTTCGAATATCATGAACTAAGGAAGAAAATGAAGTATCTTGAGAGAGTAAATAGCATAGAGCATGCGTCATTTATTCCCGTAGTATTTTCGATGCTCGGAGGGGCGGGTACGGAAGCGGCAATCCTGTTAAAGAGAATCGCGGGCTCCATGGCAAGGAGTCATAACAGCTCATACAACGATGAAATAAGCAGATTACGTAGTGGCATCAGCGTTATCCTTGCAAAGATGACTTCTCGATGTGTCCGTGGAGCTCGATCAGCTATAAATCGTCCTCAAAGGGATTTATGTTTAATCAATGAAGAATAATTTAGTGACTTTTTGAATATTAAAACTGGCTTGGTAAAAAATAATAATAATAATTATTATAATTATAATATTATTATATTATATTATAATATAATAATATATATTATATTATATTATAATATTATTAATATATTTAATATTAATAATATTATACAATATTATTATTAACGAATAGCACCGTCTGTTGGGACTCACCGTTGTCTGCACGAATATAATATGTTTAATACTATAAATATTGATTGTAACACAAACGTTAACAATTGAATTGTATTTAGAACGTTTGTTCGTGAATTTGGACTTTTTCAATATAAGATAGAGTAACATAAGCACAAATAAAAAAAATAAACTTGTCTACACGGCCTCAAAAAATGTGTGCTCTGTTTATTCCGGATATTAAAATCGCACAATAAGTGTCCGATCCACTTCTACTCTTTCCAGAGATCGCACATTGTTGTCCTCTTTTCTTGAAGTTTAGCATTCAAATTACTTTAAATTACATGTATGTAAAACATTTTGCGTTTGATAAGTTATATACAATAAGCAACTACACTAATGGTGTAGTTGTAAATCACTGTGTCTATTATTAAATTGGATATTCTAATTTAATTTACTTAAATAGTAGATTAAAATCAACTAAAGTGGCAGAATTGACGTTTTGATCAATTGTATAGCCTTTCTTTTGCAAAACTCTTTTAAATTTATTGTATTTTGGACTTGCTTAGAGCATTTAAATACCGTTACATCGAAGTAAAAAACCTATCGGTCGTAAAACCTATAAGATTGGAAAACCTTTTAGCTTGAAAAAAGTAAAACTTCTCTGAATATCTCCCATATATTGGTGCAATTATAGTGTGCAGTTCTGCAATTCGATACTAATTGTTTTTAATAGTACTGTTTTTAATATTTCTAGGATTTTATGTTATTATCTTGTAGTATTTTTGATATTTCTGATTTTATATATTGAAAAGCTTCCTGAATACCGAAATGTTTATTTAATTCTGCACGTTATCATTTTTACATTTTTACGCTCTGGTCTACATCAATTTATCTTCTTGTATATCCTCTATTTAGAAAATATGAACGCAATTGATTGTTCCACTGGTTTCGTTTGATATTTTGTTGGCACAACAGTTATTGTTCGGAAAATTTATTTCGAATATACTCCGTTTAATAGTTATCGTATACCGGCTTCTGACATGTAAACAGCTATTTATTTGACTTTTTAAATAAAGATATTATAAATTTTCCGTCTTCATCCCGAATGATGCATATATTAAGGAATTTATAGGGACATATGTAAATGGTAAGTTCCAATAGTCCGTAACTATTTGGCTTAAACATCAAATAGTCCAATGTAGTTTTTGATCCGCTAAACTACGAAAATGTCAACAATATACCTTAACTAATTGATAGTTTTTTTCGAGTGTTTTCATAAAACGTGTATCATACAGATGTATATATAGGATAGCTACTAGTATTGGAACAATAAGGATTCACATTGTCGTGTCTTCACTTTGGGGACATACACAATCGTTAAATGCAAATTAATTCCATTCCGATACTATTTTAAATCACTCCCTTACAAAATTCCAATTAATTAATAATTGGAATTGACCCATTGAGCATCGCTTATTGCGTTATCGCATCTTCGCTTAGAGAATGTTGATGCATAATCGATTAATAATCGAATCATTAGATTTGATGTCTATCTGTTTAATGTGTTTTTTATGTCTGCTATTTTTTGAAGTTTTGATATAACTGCAGTTGATGCTGTTAGTTGAAATAATGGTTTATGCATTTATTTATGACATTTTTTCGGTTGAGGTTTATATGTTACTAATTATAAGTCTGCCTACGTATGTTGATTATTAATATTATTATCATGCTAATAAATTATTATATTGTCAATAACGTTGACAAAATTGACTAAGGCGATGTATTTGTCGATTTTAAACTGGTTTTTCGCTTCCAAAATCTGCATATCCCACAGAGATTTAAAACCAACAACTGCAATGTGCATACTTCGTTATTAGGCGGTAGTTATTGATATATAAGCATCCCAATTCCCTTCGTTATCTCCTATCTTAGGCCCTTGAGCTGCCTGCGAGAATTGTAAACAGAGTGGAGATACTGCTGTACACCAAGTGGTTCTACTATGAAGACGACCCTGATGCACGTCAATTCTACCCTATTACAGGTGTGCCTCAAGGCTCCCAACTTTCTCCAATCTTATATCTTGCTGACTCCATTAACCTCTTTAAAATATTTAAACGTGAACAACGTCTAGTGGTATACGCCTGATGATACCACAGCCTTGTTCTCTGGACGCAAGTGCAAAGATGTAATCTCTGACATCAGCCGTTTCTTTTTAAGATTAAAAGATTAGTTGCCCCCATCCAATCTTATTTTAAACTCCTCTAAATCACAGGTGGTTGTCTTTAATGGCGTTCTTGCCACCAAAAAGAAACTTAAGAGACTAGCACTCTCTGCACTCTCCTCCATTTTGGAGCCTCAACCACTCCCCATCTTCACGAGTCGAGTAAAATATCTGGGGTTTACCATTACGGTGAATTGGTGGTAACCTGGATAGACTTAAACGTATTCTGAAACTTAAACTTATTATATACTAGTATTGTATAAACTTTCTACCATTTGAACTGTCCATTTCGTCCAATTCGTTTGTCTTTGATGACAGCTCGTGGTGTTAATCCTTATATTCAATCAGAGGCCTGTCTTACCAGCATACTGTAATTGGCATACGCAACATATTCATAAATGCACAACGTCAGTTGACTTAAAATTTTCCTTTTATAAATACCACAATTGGATCCTTGGTCTCAATTATGATCGAGGCATCTAGCTTACCACGAGCAAGCTTGATATCTTTCTGAAGGTCAAACAATTGAGATCCACTATGATCCGATATTCTTATGGTTATCTGTTTCTCTTCGGTCAAAGAGCAAAGAGTGACATGTCCATTTTTATAACTTCAAAGAAATACCTTCTGAATGTCTTTACATTTCAGTTCATTTTGTATATATCTCAAAGTCCTTCGTTGTTGATCAAACCTTCTTAGCCGTTATATCCTCACTCCTTATCACCATTTTTTAATGTTGCAGTGATAATCAAGATCTTTTTAAGTTATCAAACTTTCTATATGCGTTAGTATGACATTAATTATATATTTACGTCAAATAATAATATATTTTAAAATTGCATTTAATTTCAAAATGTTGTTTATATCTCTTATATAAAAAAATTCTCAAATGAAAACTATCTTCGTGGAATCATTTCATATCAGATTGTCAGCACCGCGAAATAAATGCTAAAATTAGATTGTCGCAAATGACAAACTCACCTTTTCGAACTAATTGGCTTTCATCACTAGCTTGTACTCCCACAACTATATTGAATAGTTGTGGTGTTCAATACTGTGATTTAAACCTTATATAAATCCCTTTTATATTTTTGTATGACATTTACAAAAATGCTGTCAGGATAAATCGAATCGTATTATAAATTTCGTCCAGTATTTTCGTGTTTTGCGATTGTCATATAATTAGCGGGTTTGGTTGTTCACCAGCAAAAGTTTGCTGGTATACAACTAAGCCCGTTTATTATAGGTCCAATGATATATAGTTATTTATATATTTATTCCAAAGTAAAATTTTCAATAGCTATCTGCTATCTTCATCGGGATTATATATGATATAATCCCGATGATTTCTATATTTCTGCATCATCTTATATTTCTGCATTTTTGTGTTTTTCTGATGATCGTAGTTGGCAATTGAAAATTCGATTTTGAAATAGAAAAACTTCAATCGTTCCATTAATCTATAACTATACACAGGTTATAATGATATATAAAAACTTCAATCGTTTTATTAATATAACAAATGGTTATAACCTGTGTTACACTTTATAGAAAGTGAACAGTTCCTTCCACAATTTGAATATAATTTAATAAATTGTAATGTATTTGTTTACCGAATTGTTAGAGAATTTAAGATTTATGCATTTTCGAAAAAATTAGACTTTCATAATATCATCAATTCTTCACAAAAAAATGAAAACATTAAAAGTAGTATCTAGAACACTTTTAGTAAAATACATTTGAGATTGATTATGCGAATAAAAGATCACATAAAAAATTAGTACAAAATATCGTAATGAGATGGCCTGTACAATAATTTAATATCTGAATCTGAATTTTCATCTGTTTTATGAATATTAAGATCACCAACGCTTCTGTCTAGATAAACAACTTCAATAGGTACTTCAAGTGCACTGGTCAAAGCCAGAACCTGTAGATGGTCAGCTTCCGTGCTCATTGGTTCAACCTCATCTGAACAGAACTGTTTTAAAGTCTTATCTCCTGTTAAAAATGCCTGGAAGAATTCAGAGTGTTCCTGTAAATACACTGATATATACAATCGAAAAACGACAACGATATAGTCGCACAAAGATGTGTCTTTATCCCCTAGTGTATTCATTAGGTCCAATTTACCATTCTTTATTACCTGGTCAATAAATTCAACAAAAGTATCATGAAAATCACAGACAGATATTTCTGGATATTTTAAATCAATAAGTTTCTCTTTATATTTTCCAGCTTTTGCTTTCAAATCCGTCAATTTTTTATGGTCACTTTTAAATCGTTCGAAAAATCGAAAAGCGAATGCCCTGTAAAAGCAATTACCATCACGGCGAACTTGCCGTATATACGAAAATTTAGCCTGCAGTTGTTTCATTTTTCGATGGTACAATTCATCTTGGATGTTCTCGTCGACAATGGAACTTATTGGTAGCTTATCAGAAAAAAGTGGCAATTTTTCTATTTCTGCTTGAATAGACCTTGCCGAAATACACGACGGTGGATCAATGTCAGGAATGTTTGCTAGATGTTTAGCTATATCGTCATCGTTGTTGGACATCTATAAAAGTAACATTAAATTTTAAATCTAAACAAACTGCCAAATATTTTCAATTTAACAAATCGTTAAATGCACACGAAACACGGAATTCAACAACAGCAAAGTATGAAATATGAACAAAATATGAATTTAACAGTAAAAAGTTGCGTTTTTTATATTTTTGCTAGATTAGAACTTGCCGAAATACAAGGCGGTGGATCAATTAAAATGATGTAAATCATAAAATGCTTAAAGGGATAGAGAATATGCTAAATAAAGAAAGTGCATCTGTATTAAGTTTACACCTTCCGCAGTGAGAAGAGGTTATCCGGTACGCTAGAGTAAAATCTATAATACGTTGGGCCAATTTTCTGTGTGTTATTTTTTATTTACAAAAATTCAAATGAAGTTCTTAATTTAAGTTTTGCTTACAAACAAAAGTGTGTGAAATGATTATTCGTTTAATACTCGTATATTATTATATAAAATAATAAAATAAATCATATTTTTACTTAAAATTTATAATAATGAGGATTTTCTTAAATAACCGCTACAACTGATAACCATTGAAAAATAAACATAAAAAACATTGAAAAGCAGTATAAGTCAGTCAGACACTTTACCGCCGTCTTCTTTCTTTTTGTACGGCCTCAAATACAGGGAAATCTGAGCCCCAACCGATCCAACACGCCGCCTTCCAACTGAACCACCAGGGGCTTTCAACCCCCAAAGATCCAATTGGCTCGAACTATGCTGGGTAAAAGAGATACGAGGAGCTTAAGAAACCTTAGCATTTGCTCTGGGGGACGTCCTCTCGAAAACATGACTAATCCCGAGATAGCCAAAGTGCTCCAAAGGCGCACTTGGGTTTTCCCTTTCAATGACAGATATTGAGCCCGTTTCAGGGCCCACCTAGCTTTCTTCAGGATACGTTTGAGTCTATCCAGGTCAGCTTTTGCCGACCAGTTCACCGTAACGGTGAATTTCAGGTATTTTACTCGACTCGTGAAGACAGGGTGTGGTTGATTAATCAAAATGGAAGAGGGCAGAGAGTGCTAATCTCTTAAGTTTTTGCTTTGTTATAGGGGCACCACTCTCAGTATCCTCGGTCTTTTGCGGAGCAAAGCTTTCAGCCCTTAGGAAGCCAGACGGGTGTATTCAACCTATTGCGATGGGGAATACATTACGCCGAATAATCGCAAAGGTTGCAAATCGCCAGTGTATGATATTGCGTTAGAATTCTTGATGCCTCGCCAATTTGGAGTCGGTGTAAAAAGAGGAGCTGAAGCCATCGTCCATGCAACGCGTAATTCTTTGCGCAACGATCTGACACCAGGATCCGCTCTTGTTAAGATTGATTTTCAGAACGCTTTTAGTTGTGTAAGCCGGGACGCGATTTTCGAGGTAATTTCTAGACGCTTTCCTGTAATTCTATCATGGATAAGAACATGATACGCAAAACCGAGCAATATTTACTTCGGAAAGTTTGTGGTGCCTTCAGAGCAGGGAGTACAGCAAGGCGATCCGATTGAGCCATTGCTATATTTTGTGCTAATATACATGAGGTGGTCGAATTGACGATTTTCCCCATTTCTACGTGGTACATGGACGACTGTACGATTGGGGGTACTAGCATCAAACTGATCTCCGATATTCGTCGCATAGCAGATTTAAATTATGTTCCAGACATAATTTAAATATTATAAATCCAGACAAATGTGAAGTTATCTCAAAGGATTTATCGCTGTACAAAGCGATCGAGTCTGTTCTCCCTGGAGCAAAACTAATAAACCCAGACGTATCTAAAATGCTTGGAGCTCCAGTGAGCGATAATAAATCAGTTGAATGCATTTGGAACAAGCAACAATACAATTAGATCGAACATCACACGACTTAAGCTGCTAGCTAGACACGATACAGTGTTCCTGTTACGGAATGCATTCGTTCTACCAAAAGTAACCCACGTATTACGATGCTCGCCATGCTACTAAAGCAACGAAATCCAGAGATACGACGGCATGTTACGGTTAGCCATGGAAAACATCCTTAATATCCTGCCGAACGACAGCGCGTGGAATCAGGCAACATTGCTGATTAAATTGGGAGGACTGGGACTCCATCCATGCAAAATACCGCCGGGCCAACCTTTTTGGTATCGGTAAGCGCATCTCAGAATCTAACGGGTTCAATCCTACAAAACGTCCAGCCCGGTTTTAAAACTGATTATGACGCGGCGTATGTACATGGATTGCTGGAGTGGCAAAGCATATGCGGGGCTGATATTCCACTGGAAACATACCTACAGATACAGTTGACTCAACCATTGCTAAACACACGTCACGAAAGCCTGGTTCGGAGCGCAATGGATGATGTAAGCATACACGACTGAAAGCAGTTTTGTCTCCATTTTCAGGAGCATTTCTGCATGCAATACCGATGACTGCGTTTGGAACTCGACTCGACGACAATAGCATGACAATTGCTGTCGCTTTGCGTTTGGGCCTAACGATCTGTACAACACAGGTATGCAGTCGTTACACCCGCCATGCTGAGGTTAATAACATAATCAAGATGGCACTCACAGCCGCCGACGTCCCTGTCGACTGGAGCCAAATGTTCTCAGCCGAATTTAAGGCACACGACTCGATGGTAGATCTTTAATACCATGGGAGAGCGGGAAGCTCTTGGTATGAGACTTTATATGTCCAAACACGCTGGCAAAGAGTCACACATTACTCGTGCCATCGATGGCACAGGACGTGTATCAACGGATGCAGAGGAATCAAAAACGCACAAGTACGATTGTATTGACCATACTCATTTGTGCCGTTAGCTATCGAGACACTTAAAGCATTTGGTCCTTTGGCCACCAAGTTCTAGGATTTGGGAAAGAGGTTAGGTCGAGTCACTGCAGAACAGCGCGCAGGTTCACTCCTCATACAGCGTCTAAGCGCTGCTGTTCAAAGGGGCAATGCGGCGCGTATGCTGGAGGCCATCATTGCGGCGTCCGCTGCCCAGACAGAAGGTGAAGTTCATGATACAGGCGAACAAGGAATGTCGTACGATGATGACTAGGGCCGATTAGATGAAGACGTCATGGATGGAGCGGAAGATCCTTTCTTGATGAAATCGACTGAGAATGGCATCGATGCGTTGTCAGAAGAAACGTCAGCTGGATTGTAAGATGAAAGAGACGAAGACGAGAATAATCATCGACGGAATTAGTGAAATTGTCTCAGTTGTAAGTGACGTGCAAGAACAATCATCGGAGGCAATACAGAATGACACAAACGAAGAATGTTTATGTGGAAGCGGATGAAAATGAGAAAGCAAACAACGAAGAATCCGATGATGAAACTTCAGTAAAAGACGATGAGAGCAATGAGGATACAACAACTGATGTTAGTGCAGAGGAGGATAAAACGAGTTAGCCGACTCGATTGAAAATGACGATTAATTTGAAAACATTGTGTTTGTAACTCGCCCTACTTTATTAAAAATGCCTGAAAAATCAAAAATAAAAATAAAAACAAACTTTAAGATGGGAAATATTTATTCGAGAATAAATATTTACTAAATAAAATATTTATTAATAATAAAATATTTACTCCTTGATAATAGGATATCAGGGATATCCTCGATAATATACAGCAGAACATATTTACTTTAAATTAAAATCTTTCAATATTTGTGCAATCCAATGATATGTGTATTTCAAAGTTATCGACAATAATGCTTAGTCTTATTAAAAATCGAAATTTGTACCAAACGCGGACCTTACCGACGACAGGCATGCGGCAGCCGGTCGGGAAAACAACTGTCGCAACCATCAACAATGATAAAGTACAACCAAAATGACCTCGAGCAGCAAGTGCAGCAAAATCACGATCGCCAAGCACAGTTTGGGTTGAAACTGAACACAGCCAAAACAAAGTATATGACGACGAGCTAGAATAAAGATGTAAGCATGTCAGTCAATGGCGTGCCTCTGCTAAAGACAAATGCGTTCAAATTTCCGGGATCAGTCATCTCCAGCACAGGAGGAGTAGCAAAAGACGTTACCTCTCGTATCAAAGCTAGCTGGACGTAATGGAGAGCAGCCACTGGAGTCTTGTGCGACAAACGTATGCCAGACAGACTCAAATCGAAGTTCTACAGAAGCGTGATACGGCCTGTAACAATGTACGGTGATGAGTGCTGGGCAATGACAGCAAAAGCAGAACGTAAGCTGGGATGTATGAAAACGAAAATGCTAAGGTGGTTCGCAAGAAAAACTCGTCAAGACCATATTCGTAACGAAGATATCCAAAAGCGATTTGGCGTAGCACCCATAGCAGAGAAACTGAGAGAATCGAGGATGAGATGGTATGGACATGTACTGAAGGCAGACGTGAACACATTGGCGCAGGCACCACTTCAAATCGAGATCGACGGAAAGATACCAAGAGGAAGACCACAGAAAAGATGGATGGATACCATACAGAATGATGTGAAAATGGCCGGACTCAAGCCCGAAGACGGGGCGGATAGGTCATTTTGGCACAAGCGAACGTGGCAAGCGGACCCCGCCAAACGAGATAAACGCTAAGAAGAAGAGTATATTCGTAATAACAAATTAGTAAAATCATAATATATAATCAACAATGAATTGAAACTTGTTGATTTTTCTTAATAAGAAATGTAACCGTAATCTTGTTTGGATTATGGTTACATAATCAAAGTGTTATGTCAACCAGTTAACATAGTCACAAATAAACCGAAATTTGTTGATTTTTAGAATAAAAATAAATGTAACCGTAATCCTGTTTGGATAATGGTTGCATGATTAGTGTAATTTTGATTAGCTTATATCATAATAACTCTTTTAAATGATGAAATACGTAGAATTTAAGAGAAGGCAATGCATTTGATAGGGATTTAATACACGAAATCGAAGTCCTATAAAATCATGATTTTCCTTGTGATTTTCCGCTATTATGGTCATGTTTTCGTTTGTAAATAAAATAAAGGAATCTCATCCGATCATTCGATTGAAAAAGAGCAGACAAAATACCATTAATAATTGTGAATAATGCTGTTGAAAGTAAGTGTCAATAAAAAAAACGAAATATTTTTATATTCTAATTTGTGATTTAGGATTTATATTTTAATTTGTGATTTATATTTTAATTTGTGATTTATATTCTAATTTCTTATTTATATTTCTTATTAAAATTACTTAAATTATATAAATTAAATTGTACATAAATAGCATTGAGTATTCACAAAGAATGCACGGATATGAGTAATGCTATATGGAGTATCGCTATTTTAGATATACTAAAGCTATATTACATCAATTGATCCATCTTCGAAATGTATCAATGCCTGAACTGTTTATACTATCATTATTTTGAATATACTGTCATTTTTGTATCATGTATCATGATCACATGTATCATGTACCAACATGTATCATGAACACTTTAATAAAAATAAAGACGGACAATTTCTAGCTTAATACACTCCAATAACATGAGCATATATCCTATGCAGTAAAAACATGCATGCAACGAAACTACCAATTTTTTCAATTTAATTCAATCACATTTGTAAGCATTACGCGTAGAAGCATAATATTGACCATAAAATGTTTACAAAAATAAACGTTTAAATAGAAGTCACACAATTTAAAGATAGATAGAGGTTTTGTGAAATAATGACTGATAAAAAATTTAGAAATTAAAACATGCAGGAAAAAAACATATTAAATCAATTGTCCATTCCAGTCGTAGCATGTCCTTTGACTTCTTTTTATCATTACGACCTCATGTCCAGAGGGATCTGAGCCCTCCGGCCGCACCAGCGCGCAGCCTTTCGACTGACACATTCAGGATCTTTTATTCTCTAGGAATCCAAACGTGACGGACTATGGTCGGTAATCTCGAGATGAGGAGCTTGAGAAATCTTAGTATTTGCCCTGGGGGATGTACTTTTGAAATGAAGACTAATCCCGAGATAGCCCAAATATCCCACAGGCGCACTTGGGTTTTATCAATCAATGACAGATGATGGGCTTGTTTCAGAGCCCACTTAGCTCTCTTCAGGATAAGTTTAAGTCTATATAGGTCAGCGAAAGCTGACTAATTCAGGCTCCACAGTTGGGAGCATGGATGGAATTCCTAAGTTGACCAACTAAAGACAAACTAGGTTTTCAAGACGCTCGATGGATTCATGATATCTCTCATCCATAAACTTCATTATGTCAGCAACAGGAATACTTTCTTCTTCTTTATTCCCGTCTGTGACAGCTCCAGCAAAACTATTGTGTTTGGGTATATCCGGCCTGTGCCTCTTTTGGTAGTTTTTAAAGAGGATACATTTTTTATATCATGCGGGGTGCTCACCCCCGCAGTTCAAGCAGCACGGTTTGCTCTCGCATTTGTTTTGATGCATTGTGATTGATCCGCATACCCCGCATTTTAGGGGCGAGGAACAACTTGATGACCAGTGCCCCCACTGGTGACAGTTATTACAGTGGGGTAAGTTACTGTATCAGATTCCAATATAGTAAATTTCAAATTGTAGCACATAAAGGGGTTACATGGAGAGTTCGTTAAAATTTGAACAACATCCATCGGTGCCCTACAGAATGCTATCGGTATGGGAAGACTATTCTTGCTGGTGATAAAGCGGATGTTTGATATGCTATATTCTTTCTTTAGGGCTGCTACATCTTCCGTGAGCTATGTAGAGATGGTATTGATTTTAATTGATGACATAATTGATTTTGATAAGATCGTGGCTATATCCGAAAATATGCCGTTGAAGAATTCGGTATAAGATCTGACCAATTTGGGAGGGAGAGTCGAAGGATATTTTAAATTCGCATTCAATGTATTTGATTGTATTGAATATAATTCGCTTATTAAATTGGTTGGTGAAGTCTCAAAAGAAAATATTAAATAAATTTTGCCTTTCTTGAGGCTTCAATAACTTGATCACTATTGAGTTTTCTAACTTGGGTACAGGGGGAGTTCCCCATCGAGAGAATTACCCAAAATAGAAAATTCTTTACTTACTTGTTTAGCTGGACAAATACGACTTTATAGAATTGTTTGAAAGTTCCGACAGCATGTTACATACCATTTTGATGCGAAATAAATAAAGACTTTCTTAAAAAACAAACTGTTAAATGAAGACATCACAGAAGAACAAACAAGTAAAAATTGACAAAAATGGCAAACCAGCCAGCTTTAGATAAGCCACAGTCGTCTTCTTTATTCTTCCATTTTACGGCCTTAGGTCTGGGGGGATCTGAGGCTACCCAACCGATCCAACACGTCGCCTTCCGACTAAACCACCCGGGGTCTTTCACCCCCGAAGAATTCAATCGAGACGGACAATGCTGGGTAAACGAGAGACGATGAGCTTAATAAATTAAGCTCATTTGCTATGGGAGACGTCCTCTCGAAAAGAATACTAATCTCGAGATAGCCCAAGTGCCCCAGAGGCGCACCTGGGTTTTCCCTTTTAATAACAGATGTTGAACCCGTTTCAGGGCACACCTAGCTTTCTTCAGCATACGTTTGAATCTATCCAGGTCTGCTTTCGCCGACCAGTTCACCATAACGGTAAACCCCAAGTATTTTACTCGACTTGTAAAGGTAGGAAGTGGTTCAGAGGCAAATATGGAGGAGAGCGCAGAGAGTGCTAATCTCTTAAGTTTTTTCTTAGTTGCAGGGGTGCAATGAAAGACAACCGCCTGCGATTTTGCGGAGTTTAAAATAAGATTTGATTGGAGTAGCTGGTCTTTAAATCTTGAAAAGAAACGGCTGATGTCAGAGACGACGTCTTTACACCTGCGTCCAGTGAACAGGGCTGTGGTGTCATCAGCATTTACCACTAGACGTTGTTCACGTTTAAATATTTTAAAAAGTTTAATGGAGGCAGCGAGAAATTAGATTGGAGGAAGAGGGGAATCTTGAGGCACACCCGTAATAGGGTAGAACTGACGCGCATCAAGGTCGTCTTCATAATAGAATGGCTTGGTGTACAGCAGTATCTCAATTAACAATTCTCGCAGGCAACCCTAGAGACATGAGAGAAGAGATAACAAAGAGAATGGAGATGCGGTCAAATGCAGCAGAAAAGTCAAGGAAAACAGCCAAAACTGCTCCACCACACCAACTGATGAATGAACCAAGCGACCTTTGAGAAACCCAAAAATCCTGGAGGAATCAAATTACGTCTACTTAAATGGTGGCGAATTTTACTCGCAAGCGCTTTTTCGTAAATCGACACGAAGGCATTTTGAATCGAACTGGGTCGCAGATCTTTAGGGCATAGAACAGGATTTTTCTTAGGAATAAAAACACGCTTACTAATATTGGTGACTTCAACAACGGATGGGGGGGGCTAAAAGCATTGTGACGGCCGCCTCTATTCTCTGATCGGCTGTCAAAAAACTGGCAGACCAGTGAAGAAAGTGTAGGGACGGATTTGGAGGTGCCAGGGATCGGACATCAGGAGTTAAGGATATCCGTAAAAGATAGATCCCTACTCCTTAAGTTTCCCCAAGGCAGGATTGGTTAGGTCATTGAGTGGCTCCATAGTTGTGTAGGGCTAGTGACTCCTCCAAAACTTTGTCAAAGCCTACATTTCCTATCCAACCAAATGTTCTATCCTTCCTACAAACAAACTTCTCCTTCTTGAAAATTTTCCAAAAGGAAGACTGAGAAGGATTAAGGCGAGCAATACTCGTCCTATTCGTACTCAGCTGGAACCTATATCTAGTGTTCCAGTATTCATTCGAGAGGGCCTGTCTGACGGAAACAGAGAGATTAGAGATGAAGATTAAATTTTCGCAAGCTAGCTTGCGAAAAGAGGTAGGTATTCAATTCGGTCAGACACTCATTTCCTATTCTGTGAAAGAGTTGGATAGCCGCTTGAAAGAATGACACTCTGATCGGATCAAAGTGAAATCTCCTTCGAAGCAACGTATATTCCTCAATTCTCTAACGAATTAGGTCATGAGAGGTGGACAATTGCTGGCGCGACTGCTCCGTGCAGAGGAATTTTAACAACCACCTCGAATGAAGCAGTAATATGTCGAGGATAAAATTCGTTGATGTGCAATGAAAGTTAGGGGACGGTGGTTTGTGAATAAAAAAACCGTTCCTAGCTCTGCGAAGTGCTGCATTGATCCAACGACTAGGTCTGTCGTTGAAATCCCAAAGTATCATATCATAGCCGCTGTCGATAATACTATCTAGGAGGTCACGGTTCTTGTGTATCCCCAAGGACGGATGTAAACATTGACTATACTGAGGCGTTTATCGTTCTTACATAGTGAAATACTAAACAAGACATGGCTGGACATGAATACTTTAATAGGAGGGGGACATTAAGGTGCACTTAACTAAGGTCCAGAGTCTTTGAGATGAAGAGGAGTGAGGTGGGGTTATGTTCGGAGTATAGTGGGAATAAATGTGCTTTGGAATAAATCAAGTAATTTCCTGGGGGAGACAGATATACCGTGTCTCCTGAAGGACTATAACATCTGCATCTCTACCGGATATAGTCTAAGGGCAGAATCACCTCCCGAATTCCACGGAAGGATATTCAGTGAAAAAGGCTCACGAGTACTCTGTATTGTGATGGATTAGTTGGATGCGGGATTGCCGACCTAGACAGAGCTAGATACGGGAAGGTTTCCCTTCCCGTCACTAGAACCATCCGGGGTAGGTACTTGCCCATCAGCAGCGTATTTATTTCCCCGAGATGTCTTCTTTCCTTTAAGCATATTCCCAATCTTGATAAGAGGGATGGTATGGGCCGAAGCCCCCTCTTCTTTGATACGGGAACGGCAGGTGTATGCAGGATTGGATTTGCAAAGAAGGCTGATAGAAGAGTCGAAACCAGATCTTTGACCTCTTTTATAGCCGTGTTAATACGGACATCTACTATACGAAGAAGGTCTCCATCATCCATTCTCGATGCTATGTGAGCGTAAGATTCTGTAGCCTTCGTTTGCGAAGACTTGATGAAGGATTTGCAATAACTTTTGAAGTGCGTACATTTCCTAGACCAAGCAGGATGGACCCACCACAATTCGAACAGGTCGAGGAGCCGAGCATTTTTGGTCAGAATTAAGGGCTGGGCAGGAGGTAGAGGCACATATTCCACAGGTATTCGGCTTACAGCATCCAGACAACCAGTGCCCTCATGTATGGCACTGGTTGCAATGGGGGTAGGTGTATTCCTACTTACTAATTACCGAGAAGCCGAGGTTATAGTCTAAGAAAGGCTATAACCTATATATTGCAGGCTATTTTAGAAAGGCTATATATTGCAGGTTATCTTATATAGTATCTTCGTCTACTCTATAGGCGCCGAGCAAAAGCCAATTGACAGAGGGAAGCCGATCTTCCTTGTGATTTTGTGGAAATTCGTTACTTTGAATGTATTTTGAATAGCTTGTATGTTATTATCCTCCAAATGATTAGGTAGATTATAAATCCTCACTGAGGCAAGAATCGGTTTGATTTGTATAATGCCAAAATTCACTAGTGAAGACTCAAAAAAGTTTATATAGCTTTTTAGAATGTCAGAGGTTGAAAAGGATATCTTGATGTCGGTCTTATAAAATTTAATTGAGTTAAATAAAACTCTATTTGAATATTTGTCAGAGAATGGACGAAGAAATGTGTTTAACAGATTCTGCCTTTCAATCGGCTTGAGAAGCCGATTGCAAGATATTTTAACTTTGGGATGGGAGGGAGTACCTCCACATCCTCTGTAACAAAAGAAACGTTACTAACCTTTCTATCTGTATGATAAGCAGTAGATTTTACCTGAAGATGTTATAAATTGTTCGCATTTCCTACCATTTTTCCAGCAAAATCGTTTTTTTTTCTATTAAATTTATTGATGCGAAATAATAATAATTTTTTAATAATATAGTAACAAGTAATAATATAGTACAACAAGATGAAAAATAAGTGTCAATCAGTCAAAAAAGAGAAGAAACCAAAAGAACAATCTTCTCCAGTTCAGCTTTAAAGTCTTCCGCTAAAGTCATGGCCTCAAATCCAGTGGGATCTGAGCCCTACAGCCGATCCAACACGCCGCTCTTCGATTGAACTACCCGGGATCTTTCACCACCCTCCGAAGAGTCCAATCGGGGCGGACTATGCTGAGTAATCTAGAGACGAATAGCCTGAGAATCCTTAGCCTTTGCTTTGGGGGACGTCCATGGAGTGGTTGATTAGTCAAAATGGAGGAGAGGGCGGAGAGTGCAAATCTCTTAAGTTTTTGCTTTGTTACAGAGGCGCCATGAAAGACAACAACTTGCGATTTAGCGGAGTTTAAAAAAGGTTGGACTTTGGTAACTGGTCTTTTAATCTTAAAAAGCATCGGCTGATGTCCGAAATTACGTATTTGCACCTGCATCCGGAAAACAGGGATGTAGTATCATCAGCGTATACCACAAAACGTTGTTCGCGTTTAAATATTTTAAAGAGTTCAATGAAAGCAGCAAAGAACAAAATACGAGAAAGAGGGGATACTTGGGGCACACCCGTAATAAGGTAGAACTGACGCGCATCAAGTTGGTCTTCATAATAGAATTACTTAGTGTACAGCAGTATCTCCACCCTGTTAATAACTCTCGCAGGCAACCCGAGGGACCTGAGAGAAGAAATAACAAAATAAATGGAGATGCGGTCAAATTCAGCGGAAAAATCAAGGAAAATAGCCACAGCAAGTTGTGTACTATTATCCCGACAAAACTGATGAACTTCACCTTCCGCTGAATGAACCAAGCGACCTTTGACTAACCCATAGAAACCTATAGGGATTAAATTTCGTCTATTCAGATGATCGCGGATTCCACGCGCGAGCGCTTTTTCGTAGATCAACACGAGGGAATTTTAAATCGAAATGAAACGCAGGACTTTAGGAAAGGAGACCGGAAACTTTTTTGGGATAAACATTCGTCTACTGATGTTGATGCCGGACACATCGGATGGAGAGCTAATAGCATTGTGACGACCACTTCTCTTCTCTGTTCAGCTGTCAAAAGCTGACAGACACGAGAAGAGAGTAAAGTGACGGATTTTGAGGTGCCCGGAAGAGGCCCTCAGGAGTAAAGAATATCTGTGACAGATAAATCCCTATTCCTGAAGTATCCCCACGGCGGGATTGACTGAGGTGATTGAGTGACTCAATAATTATGTAGGAATAGTGACTCCTCTAAAACTTTGCTAAGACCTATTTTTCCAATCCAACTCAATGCCCTATCCTTCCAACAGACAAACTTCTCCTTCTTGAATATCTTCCAGAACGAAGAATGGGGTGGATTAATGGAAGCAATGCTTGTCCTTTCCCAGTTAGAACCTATATCTAGTGCTCCAATATTCTTTCGAGAAAACCTGTCTGGCAAAAGCAGAGATATGGGAAGACGAAGCATATATGCTAAGGTCTTGAGTTTTGTCGGGTAGGACTGTAGATACGACTTTTATAGGTTGTTAAAAGCAACGCATAGCTTGCGAAGAGAGGTAGAAATTAAATTCGTGTAGACTCTCATTACCAATTTGGGGAAGCGTTGGATAGCTGCCTGAAAGAAAGGCACTCTGTATAGATCAAAGTGGAATCTCCTTCTAAGCACCGTATCCTCTTCTATGCGCCAGCGAATCAAGTTATGAGAGGTGGACAGATGTTGACACGACTGCTCCGTACAATGGGTTTTAACAACCACCTCATATGGAGCAGTAATATGTCGAGGAGTGAATTCGTTGATGTGCAATGAAAGGTGGCGTATGGTGGTTTATGAATAAGATAACCGTTCCTGGCTCTGCGGAGTGCTGCATTAATCCAACGACCAGTTCTGTCGTTGAAGTCACCAAGTACCATGTCATAGCCGCTATCGATAATCCCATCCAGGAAATCACGGTTCTTGTGAATCTCCCCTCGACGGATGTAGACATTGGCTAGACTGAGGCGTTTAATGTTCTTACCGAGTGAAACTACTAAGCAAGAAAGATCTGGACAAGAATAGTTGAGAAGGGACAATCTTAAGGAGCATTTAACTAAGGTTAAAAGGCCTTGAGATGAAGATGAGTGAGGTGGGGTTATATACGGAGTATAGTGGGAACAAATGTGCTTGGTAAGAATCGAGTAATGTCCTGGGGGAGACGGATAGACCTCGTCTCCTGAAGGACTATAACATTTGCATCTCTACCAGATAGAAGTCTAAGGGCAGAAGCTCCTCCCGAATTCCACTGAAGAATATTCAGTGAAAAAGGCTCTCTAGTACTCTGCACTGTGTTAGGTCAGCTGTGTGGGAATGCCTCATCCATAGAGGGAGCTAGAGGTGGGTGTGTTACCCCCTCCACCACCAGAACCATCCATAGTAGGCACTTGCCCACGGGCGATTTCTTCATTTTCATTTGAAGCTTTTTTGCTCTTTAATAGTTTTCCAATCTTAATGGGGGGACGGCGTAAGCCGAAGCTCCTTTCCTATTTTCTTAGATTCAGGAAGAACTTGCTTCGTAAATCGAGGCGAGGCGTAAAAGGCCGCAGCCTGCCATCCTTTTGAGGTCTGCCTGGATCTTGTTGTCGGTTATTTTCATCATATCTTTGTCTGACATTCTCTTGGCTACATTTGCAAAGGAATTGTTTCCAAACGTTGGTCGATTGTCGCACTCGAAGGAATTTTTGTACAGTTTGAAATTTGTACACTTTCGAGACCAGGCGAGGTGCCCCCCCCCGCAATTAGGGCACAACGGAGGAGAAGTGCATTTCATCCCCGACTCTTGACTGTGACCCAAACCACATACACCACAAGTTTTAGGTAAGTTACAGCTAGAGGACCAGTGCCCCCAAACGTGACACTGGTTGCAGTGATGGTACGTTAAGTTGTCCATAGAGATAATCTCGAATTTTAAGTTAAACCTCATAAAGGGGTTTAGATTAGACATTGACAAGATTTTTGTCTGCTCAATTGTAGCTGAGTTAAACCAACCGGTAATGCATGTCCACTCTTCCCGGAGAGTGGACGTAGGGAAAACAATTTGAATTTCGCCTTAAGGTTCGTGATATCTTCATCCTCCAAGTGAGTGGGGAGGTTTGAGATTTTTAACGGAGCCATGATTGGCTTAACGTTTATTGAACCTAGGCTTTTACAATTTTCGTTGAAGAACAAAACATACTCGTCCAGAATATCCGGTGAACAAAAGAAACTTTAATCTCGGATTCGAAGTATTTAACTGAGTGAAATATAATACGATTCTCATAGAGGCAAAAACTTTTAGAAAAAATTTGAATAAATTGTTCCTTGCTTGTGGTTGAGTAAGCGTGATAATCGCTAGGTTATTTAGTACGTTTTTTGTTTTTACTACGTGAAAAATCAGAAACTTTACTGACCTTATTTGTAGTTGATATCTTAGATTTACCTGAAATTCCTCCTGTTCCATCCCCATTATTGCTGGAAAACTGGTCAATTATTGAAATTTTTTGAAGTTCCAATACGCACATTTTTAATAATAACAAGACTTTATTAATAAAAATACATAAATGGAAGTGTCGTTTAACAAGAAGTCCGTTAAAAAAATAAACAGTCAGTCAACAGAAAAATAGGTCAACAATTTCTTTGTCTTCTTCCTATTAAGGCCACAAATAAATGGGGTTCTGAGCCCCCCAACCAATCCAGCACGCCGCTTTCCGATTGAACCACCCGGGGTCTTTCACCCCCCAAGAATCCAATCGGTGCGGACGATGTTGGGTAAACGAGAGACGAGGAGCTTAAGAAACCTTAGCCTTTGCTCTGGGGGACGTCCTCTTGAGAAGAAGACTAATCCCGAGATAGCCCAGGTACACCAAAGGCGCACCTGGAGTTTCCCATTCAACGACAGATGCTGGGCCCGTTTCAGAGCCCACCTAGCTTTCTTCAGGATACGTTTGAGTCTATCCAGGTCGGCTTTCGCCGACCAGTTCACCGAAACGGTGAACCCCAGGTATTTTACTCGACTTGTGAAGACAGGGAGTGGTTCGGATGCAAATATGGAGGAGAGCGTAGAGAGTGCTAGTCTCTTAAGTTTTTTCTTGGTTGCAGGGGAGCCATGAAAGACAACCACCTGCGATTTAGCGGAGTTTAGAATAAGGTTGGATCTAGGCAACTGGTCTTTTAATCTTAAAAAGAAGCGGCTGATATCCGAGACTACGTTTTTGCACCTGCGTGCAGTGAACAGGGCTGTGGTGTCATCAGCGTACACCACTAGACGTTGTTCACGTTTAAATATTTTAAATAGAATAATTGAGGCAGCAAGATATAAGATTGGAGAAAGTGGTAAACCTTGAGGCACACCCGTAATAGGGTAGAACTGACGCGCATCAGGGTCGTTATCATAATAAAATCGCTTGGTATACAGCAGTATCTCCACCCTGTTAACAATTCTCGCAGGCAACCCGAGGGACCTGAGAGAAGAGATAACAAAGGGAATGGAGATGCGGTCAAATGCAGCGGAAAAATCAAGGAAAACTGCCACAGCTAGCTGATGACTGTTCTCCTGACAAAACCGATGCACTTCACCAACTGCTGAATGGACCGAGCGACCTTTGACAAACCCATGGAAACCAGGTGGGATTAAATTTCGCCTAATCAGATGATCGCGGATTCTACGCGCAAGCGCTTTTTCGTAGATCGATACGAGGGAATTTTGAATCGAAATGGGCCGCAGGTCTTTAGGACAAGAGACCGGAAACTTTTTTGGAATAAAAATTCTCTTGCTAATGTTGATGCCGGCCACATCAGATGGGGTGGCTAATAGCATTGTGATGGCCACCTCCCTTCTTTGATCGGTTGTCAAAAGCTGACAGACACAAGAAGAGAGTGGAGCGACGGTTTTGGAGGTGCTTGGAAGAGGCCCCCAGGCGTTGAGAATATCTGTGACAGATAAGTCTCTACTCCTGAAGTCTCCCCAAGGCGGGATTGGTTGCGGAGATTGAGTGGCTCCATAGTTGTGTAAGGCAAGTGACTCTTCTAAAACTTTATCAAGGCCAATTCTACCGATCCAACCCAAGGCCCTATCCCTCCAACAAGCAAACTTCTCCTTCTTGAAAATCTTCCAAAAGGAAGACTGAGAAGGGTTAAGACGAGCAATGCTCGCCCTATCCCTACTCAGCTGGAACCAATATCTGGTGCGCCAGTATTCATTCGAGAGAGTCTGTCTGGCGGAAGAAGAGAGATTAGGGAGGTTCAGTAGTTTTGCTAGAACCTTGAGTTTCGTCGGAGTGGGATTGAAAATGCGACCTTTATAGGTTGTCGAAAGCAATGCGGTAGCTTGCGAAGAGAGGTAGGAATTAAATTCGGTTAAATTCTCATTACCAATTCGGGGGAAGCGTTGGATAGCAGCTTGGAAGAAAGCCACTCTGATCGGGTCAAAGTGGAATCTTCTCCGAAGCAGCGTATCCTCTTCTATCCGCCAGCGAATTAGATCATGAGATGTGGACAGATGCTGTCGCGACTGCTCCGTGCAGAAGGGTTTTAACAACCATCTCTCGTGGAGCAGTAATAAGTCGAGGAGTGAATTCGTTGATGTGCAATGAAATGTAGGGGACGGTGGTTTGTGAATAAGATAACCGTTCCTGGCTCTGCGGAGAGCAGCATTAATCCAACGACCAGTTCTGTCGTTGAAGTCACCTAGTACAATGTCATAGCCGCTATCGATAATACCATCCAGAAGGTCACGGTTCTTGTGAATCTCTCCTGGACGAATGTAGACGTTGGCTAGACTGAGGCGTTTACCGTTCTTAACGAGTGAAACTACTAGACAAGATAGGGCAGGACAAGAGTAATTTAGCAGGAGAGAGGACCTTAAAGAGCATTTAACTAGGGTCAAGAGTCCTTGAGATGAAGAGGAGTGAGGTGGGGTTATGTACGGAGTATAGTGGGAACAAATTTGCTTTGAGATAAATCGAGTAATGTCCTGGGGAAGACGGATAGACCGCGTCTCCTGGAGGACTATAACATCTGCGTCTCTACCAGATAAAAGTCTAAGGGCAGAAGCACCTCCCGAATTCCACTGAAGAATATTCAGTGAAAAATGCTCAGGTTTACTCACCATTGGGCTAAATTAGTTGGAAGGGGGATGCCAACCTAGACAGAGCTAGGTGCAGGAGGGTTACCCTCACTGCCACTAGCCCCGTCGCGGGTCGTACCCCCCAGGGCAATATCTTCATTTCCCAGAGAAGCCTTCTTATCCTTGATCATCTTCCCCACCTTGGGGGGGTGGGACTGTTCTGGCCGAAGCCCCCTCTTCTTGGAGTGGGGGGGGTTTAAGCTCGTTAGGCATGGGGGCAGCTGTTGTCCCTACAAAAGAGGATAGCAGAGGTCCAATCATTGTTTGAAATTGCGAAAAAATTACTCGTTTCTGGTTATCAAGAAGTTGAATGATGTCAGCGTTTGACATCCGGTCGGCTGGTGAACCAGCAGCAGAGGCGTAGTTGATCGGGGTTCTAGGCTTAACAAACAGTTGTTTATATTCTTTAAATATTCTGCAGCGCCTTGACCAGGCCGGATGTTCCCCTCCACAATTAGCGCAAGAGGGGGAGGCCTGACATCTTTCCCCTTTTAAAGCATACTGACAATCCCCAGCACCACAAACACCGCATACCAAGGCCTTGCTGCATGTAGAGTACCAGTGGCCCCAGGCATGGCACTTGTTACAGTGTGGGAATGTGAGTCGGTCTTCGTCAATTAGAGTGAATCCTAAGTTAAAACCTAGGAAAGGATTCGCTGACGATTTAGAAAGAAGCAGACCGGAATCAAGATCTGTATTTGCAAAAGCCACTGGGAGGGGGTCGCCCCCCTTACCTAGGACTTGCCTCACTGATTGGAGGCCATACAATTTTTTCAGAGTTATCAAATCTTCTTCTGTTAGAAACAATGGAAAATTAGATATTTTAACTGAGCACTGAAGGGGTTTCAACGTTATGGAACCAGAGTCCAAAAGGTGCTTGTCAAAATAATCTTTGTATTCCTTTAATAAAGAGGCATTCGGGAAGGAAACTCGTACAGTATTGTCCAAAATCTTCACTGAATTGAACAGCACCCTATTTGGATGAATTGATACAAACTTTCGCAAAAACGTTGAGAAGAGATTGTGTTTCTCTATTGGTTTTGTTTAATTGATGATACACAGGTTAGCTAATTTTGGAATCGGGGGTAGCAGCCCCTTATCTGCATTTAATAAACACGAAACATCACTAACCTGGTTAGAATTGTCTCCATTAGACGAAAGAATTGAACCAGATCGTTCATTACTACCATATTTCATTGTAAAATCACCAAAAGTTGTAGAGCTTTGAAGCTCCGATAGCGTTTTAGCATTCATTTCTGATACATTTTTAACATGTCCATGCAATGAAACCAGTGTGCTTTTGATGCGAAATACGATAGCTCCTGCTATCATCATCAGAATTACAATAAAATGTTCACAAAATTTCAATTTTTAACATTGATGTGCCCCGCATTTCTACTTAAAAAGAAAAAGAAAATACAATGAAAACCATGTTATACCATGGGGTCGCAAATACCATTGCGAATCCATGAAATAAAATTATGATAAACAGTATTAACGGAACTTTCTAAAATGTGCACAGGTTTTACACACATCCACTATAGAAACCACTTTTTATTTGGGAAGGACCGTTTTAAAAATAATGGCTGGTTCGATAGCATTATGCAAATTCTTAGTTATAAAAAATCTAAGAATAAAATATTTTTAATTCATGTATAATACGAAGTATGTATAATTGATCTGGTATGCTTCCGGGTACTTTTCAAACTTTGGTATTTAGTTTCTCTCGTTGATAGTTTATACACCCTAAAATTATTTGCACACTCATACTTTCAGTTATTCCCAATGTGTCAAAATGGATATGATCTCTTCTGATAATTTTATAAAATACTTATAAATCCTTATGCACCACCCCCTTTTCTGTTTCAACTTTTATTGAATCCGCAAGCAATAATCTAATGACAACGTCTACAGTAAATAAATTATTATATGGCATTTGTGATTAGATATTTAGAAAAATAGCTACCGTCTTTGAAATATGTTAAGGGGAAGGAGATATTACTTTTATAATTTATTTTTCGAATCAAGAAGACATCACTAAACATCATTAATGTCGGGATAAGGAATAGAGTTAGAAACAGATAACATAATATTTTTAATAACCTTCAATCTTTATTTTAAAACGTGTTATACTAGTAATAAGTTCATATAAATTCTTAGTTACAACATAAGAATAAAATATTTTTAATTTTTAATTTTTACAAAGTATGTATAATTGATTTAATTTATTATAAAATGATCTGATTCAGTGTCACCAAAAGTGTTCATTAAACGCTTATAATCTTGTAATTTTCAATTCGTCTTCGACTTATTAATCTGGTGATTGTAATGAACTAATAAATAAATAAATAATACAATGTACATATTAATGTACAATTAATAAATAATTAATTGTCTGGTTTCTTCTGTAACTGAACATTCAAAAGTGAAATAAACGGATGTTTATTCAATGATATCTTGCGAATCCATGAAATAAATTATGATCAACAGAATTGACGGAACTATCTAAAATGTACACAGGTTTTACACTCCTTCACTATAAAAACCATTTTTTGGAAGGACCGTTTTAAAAATAATGGCTGGTTCGACAACGTTACGCAAATTTAGTAATAACTTGATGATAATAATGACAAAGAGATTTGTAAATGTATGGATTTGTGGATTATTCAGTGAACAGGAGCGGTGTGTGGTCATTACAATGGTGATTAACTATTAACGGATGAATGTGGAACAAATTAGATGGACTAAAACGGCTAAAAGTAAGAACAAATTTATTGGATGTATTGAGGGCGGCCGTGCTGTATCATTACAGTCAAATAAAGGAGTAAAATACTTATTAGGAAAAAATTATAACAATATTTTTGATAGATTATATATTATGAATTATTATATATTATATTTATTATATAGTTTGAATGGAACAAAGAATAAAATAATTTCCCTTTATTTAAAAAAAATCAATATTTCGATAACTCCTGCTATCATCAATTGATATTACCCGCATTTTTATCTTAAAAGAAAAAGAAAATACGGAAAAACAAAACATGTGTACGACACAAAATTGAACAGCACACATTTTAAAACAAAGTATAACGTAGTAAAAAATGAACATGTCGGAGTTTTCAAAGGATTCAAACGTTGCTGCAAAAACCAGTGCAATTCAAGCCAACAAAGAAGTTTTTCATGTAAGTTCTTCTTCACAACGATTTAATAAGGTCAGTACTGTTTCTTTATTATCTGGTGATGGGAAAGTGCTACCCCCATCCCAAAATTAAATAATTTGGTTCCAATCAAAGTTATACGACCAGTCGAAAGACATGAACTCTACAATGTATTTTTACGTTCATTTACCCAGCAGTAGGTAAATGAACGTAAAAATACATCCATACCACGGTTGCCATCCCTACCAGGGGTAGGGATGGCGACCCTATCCCGGTTGGCTTTTGCTTAGCTTCGGTAAATACTGTAGAATCCTTGACTCAATCTTCATCGAACCCCTTCATGGCTTTTAATATCCGTTTTCCATTACAGAAAAAGATGAGCTTAAATACCCCACTGCAGCAGGTGTCACAAATGGGGGTACTGGGCCTCCAGCTGCAGTAGGACCCCAACATGCGGAGTTTACGATTCAGCTTCCTGTCAAACTCTACTATCGAACGACCGTTGTGTGCCCCCATCCTGTTCGAACTGTGGGGGAGCCATCGTGCCTACGGTAGGAGATGCAGTATTTTCAAAGAATATAGAAGCCTGTTCATCAAACCGGTCAAACCTTCAATTTAGTCGCAAGTGGTGGCCCCGTGAATGGATGACTCTGAGATATTACGTACGATGACGTAAAATTAGAAGTATCCCATCGCAAACTTGAAAACCTAATTCTAACGGCTTTGCGTGCAGTGAGCACTCATCCTACGCTACCTGTTTAGGCAGTTCTACCGGAGTCAAAGAAGAGGAGGCTTCGACCCATACCGTCCCCCTATCAAGATTGGGAAGATGCTCCGTTAAATGAATAGGGGAAATGAAGATATTGCCCAGGGGCAAGTAAACTTCACTAGATGGAATTAGTGATGGGAAGGTAAACCTTTCTGCACCTAGATCTGTCTAGGTAGGCAATCCCACATCCAACTAATCCATAACAATACAGAGTACTCGTGGGCCTTTTTCACTAAATATCCTTCAGTGGAATTCAGGAGGTGCTTCTGCCCTTAGACTTTTATCTAGTAGAGATGCAGATGCTATAGTCCTTCAGGAGACGCGGTCTATCCGTCTCCCCCAGGAGATTACTCGATTTATTCCAAATCACATCTATTCCCACTATATTCCGTACATAACCCCACCACATTCCTCTTCATCTCAAGGACTCTTAACCTTAGTGTAGTGCTCTTTAAGGTCTTCCGTCCTATTAAACTACTCTTGTCGATTCATGTCTTGTTTAGTAGTTACACTCTATACGAACTGTAAACGCCTCAGTCTAGCCAATATCTACATCTGTCCAGGAGAGATTCACAAGAACCGTGACCTCCTGGATAGTATTATTAACAGCGGTTATGACATGGTACTAGGTGACTTCAACGACATAACTGGTCGTTGGATCAATGCAGCACTTCGCAGAGCTAGAAACGCTTATCTTATTCCCAAACACCCGTCCCTTACCTTTCATTGCACATCAACAAATTCTGTCCTCGACATTTTACTTCTTCACTCGAGGTAGTTGTTAAAACCCCACTGCAAGGAGCAGTCGCGCCAGCAATTGTCCACCTCTCATGACCTAATTCGTTGGAGAATTGAGGAAGATATGTTGCTTCGAAGGAGGTTTCACTTTGATCCGATTAGAGTGGCCTTCTTTCAAGCGGCTATCCAACTCGTTCCTGGAATTGGAAATGAGGGTCTGACCGAATTGAATACCTACCTCTTTTCGCAAGCTACCGCGATTTTATCGACGACCTAAAAAGGTCGTATATACAATCCCACTCCGACGAAACTCAAGGTCCTAGCATAATTGCTTAACCTTCCTAATCTCGTTGTTTTCGCAGGCAGGCTCTCTCGAATATATACTGGAGCACTAGATATAGGTTTTAGCTGAATAGGGATAGGACGATTATTGCTCGCCTTTTTCCTTCTCAGTTTTCCTTTAGGAAGATTTTCAAGAAGGAGAAGTTTGTTTCTTGGAAGGATAGGGCATTGGGCTGGATAGATTATGTAGGCCTTGGAAAAGTTTTAGAGGAGTCACTAGCCTTAAACAACTACGGAGCCACGAAATCTCCTCAACCAATCCCGCCTTGTGATAACTTCAGGAGTAGGAATTTATCTCTTAAAGATATTCTCAACTCTTGGGGTCCACTTCCGAGCACCTACAAATCCTTTGCTCCACTCTCTTCTCGGGTTTGTCAGCTTTTGGCTGCCGAACAGAGAAGAGAGGTGGCCGTCACAATGCTTCTTGCCTCCCCATCCGATGTAGCAGGCATCCATATAATAAAAAGAGTTTTTATTCCAAAGGTTAAATCCTGCTCATGTCCTAAAGATCTGCGACCCATTTCGATTCAAAATTGCCTCGTGTCGTTTAACGAAAAAGCGTTTGCGCGTAAAATCCGCGACCATTTAAATAGGCGTAATTTGATCCCTCCAGGTATTCAAGGGTTCGTCAAAGGTCGCTCGGTCCATTCAGCAGTTGGTGAGGTAGAGCAGCATTGTCGTAAGAATAGCCATCGCCTAGTTGTAGCTGTTTTCCTTGATTTTCTGATGCAATTGACAGCATCTCCATTCCTTTTTGTGATCTCTTCTCTCAGGTACCTTGGATTGTCTGGGAGAATTGTGAACAGAGTGGAGATCCTGCTGTATACCAAGCGTTTTTACTATGAAGACGACCCTGATGCGCGTCGGTTCTACCCTATTACGGGTGTACCTCAAGGATCCCCACTTTCTTCTATCTTATATCTTGCTGTCACCATTAATCTATTCAAAATATTTAAACGGTAACAACGTGTTGTGGTGTACGCTGATGACACCACAGCCATGTTCACTGGACACAGGTGTAAAGACGTAGTCTCTGACATCAGCCATTTCTTTTTAAGATTAAAAGACCAGTTACCCATATTAAATCGTATTTTAAACTCCGCTAAATCGGATGCAGTTGTCTTTCATGGCAACCTTGCTACAAAGCAAAAACTTAAGAGATTAGCACTCTATGCGCTCTCCTCCATATTTGCCCCTGAACCAACCTCCTCCACCTTCACAAGTTGAGTAAAATACCTGGGGTTCACCGTTACAGTGAACTGGTCGGCAAAAGCTGACTTGGCTAGACTCAGACGTATCCCGAAGAAAGCTAGGTGGGTCCTGAAATTGGCCCAGCATCTCTCATTGAAAGGGAAAACCCAGTTGCGCCTCTGGGGCACTTGGGCTATCTCGGGATTAGTCTTCTTTTTCAGAGGACGTTCCCCACAGCATAGGCTAAGGTTTCTCAAACTCTTCGTATCTTGTTTACCCAACATAGTCCCCCTTGATTAGACTCTTTAAAGGTGAAAGACCCCGGGTAGTTCAGTCGGAAGGCGGCGTGTTGGATCGGTTGGAGGACTTAGATCCCCCTGGACCTGAGGCCATAGAAGAGAAAAGTAGAAGACGAAGAATATTTGAAGACTGATGTTGTTCTGCCGTTATTTCTAACTATGTTGTGACTTGTCTGTTTTTTCTTGCATGCTACTTATAAGTTATTGAATGTATTTAATGAAATCGTTATTATTATCATTTTAAAACAAAGAAAAAGAAGAAACAGAATCATAAAACAAAAGCAAAATCATAAAACAAGTGATAAAAACATACGAATTGAATAATATAATGTAATAATAGAGTAATTAATTATTATTTAATCTATTTTTTGTTGTTGTATGCATGTTTTGTTAATCGATATTTTTCTTTTTTTTGTAAGTGGAAATGCGGGGCACATCAATGCTTGTACTTTTGCATAAATGTTAAAAATGATAAAATTATAAAAATATTTTTGATAGATTATATATTATAAATTATTATATATTATATTTATTATATAGCTTTATTGGAACAAAGAATAAAATAATTTCCTTTTATTTAAAAAATCAATATCATTCAAATGTTACAATAAGTTATAATTACAAAAATTTCCAATAACGGAACGTAAAGTTTAGGCAATTTTCTGTTAAAATTGTGCACCTTGTTACTATTTTTATGTAAATTAAAATAGTAATTTTTTATGGCTATAAACCTATAGCCATAAATTTATTCGATTGAATAAAGATCCGACAGCAATTCGACATAGTGAATTTAATAAATTCCCAAGGCAGTTGTTTTCTAAAAGAAAAATTTTTAATAAGTTTCTTAAATCTTATTTTTCGAAAAACTCGTAAAATCCAACACAGTGTACGACCAATTGTAGCTTCACATCCTACATTTTCTTAAAAAATTTCACAATTTATTGCTTCAACTTTACGATTTCATATAGACGATAGTCGTTTCTCATACATTACAGATGGACCTTGCTTTTCTCATTTAATCCGTGGGCATAATGCTCTTGAACATTCCCTGTTTACAGTTGACATCACCTCCATCTACAATCACGTTTTGCTCTCTGATGCTTGAACATTGCAGCTGATATACTAGCTCTTAACACATCTTGAGATGTCCTTCTTAGCCAAGAAGATTGGCATACGCTACTAACTATATGTACTAGTCGTTGCAATTATATTTTTGAATCTGTAATGTGGAATCAAATCGATGGCTTGGCAATGGGCAGCCTTTTTGCTTCTGTATTGTCCGAACTATACAGGAGGAATTGGGAAAATTCGTTTGTCAATATTATTGATGAAGTTGTCAGGTGATTTCGATATGTTGAAGACGTATTTTTGATTGCTCAGAGTGTCCTTACATAGGATTTCCTAGCTCATACGCTAAATTCTAAAGATTCTCGAATTCAGTGGTGAATTTCTACTGAATCTGATAAGGGTATACCTTATTTGGATTTAAAGGTCTCATAAAGACGTACTTATTTTGTAATACTCATAAAAAGGAAACAAATTTGAAGTGCATTTAAATGTGCACGGTTTCCTGTGTCCTGGAAATAGAAACAAAGAAAGACCACATTTTATTTCGGCACTCAAGGGCATTTTGTGAATACGATCAAAAATGCGTGCGGTATGTCTGCTGATGACACAACGCTATCCTCTGCTACGGTCGATGATTGGTGGAATTACTGCCGCGAGGTCATGTTAGAAATGGTTCTCAAAAAGCAAGATAAATCGCTAATCGATGGGAATGGCGTGATAATCCAGGTAAACGAAGCTAAAATCGGCAAAAGAAAATACGATCAAGGACGTATAGTGGAAGGAATGTGGATTTTGGGTATGATTGATGAGGCTGAAGATCTTAGGTAGATAATTTATGTTGATATCCTTATTATATATTATTAAAGGCTCGAGATATGCGTGAAAAATCACAGCGATGCTGGTACTCTAATCCCCTTAATCAGAAGACATGTCAAACCTGGCAATGCTCAATTATATAGCAAAAGCCAAGATTAATGTAACTTATTTATTCAGGTAGTATATCATTCACAGCGATTGCTGGAAAGATTATATCAAATTCGAAGACTATGGTTACAACCACTTAACGATTAACCATTAACAAAATTTTGTGGATCCAATCTCAGGTACCAACGATTCACTAGCATGTGTACATATTATTATAAATTTCTACGATGTCATACTCAGCGAATTGAGTCACAATAGCGTCCATTTAAACATTTTATGAAGGAAAGGACAAAAAATAAAGGATATATTGACCTTGATTTGGACGAAATTCGCGCGAGAATAGCTTTCTTCTCTTTGAAAAACTTTTAGAAGACTTTAAAGATTTATTTTAAGTTAAAACATTTAATCAAAATAATTTATTTTTTCATTACTATGCTTAAAACCTAAATTGACCATATCTTCACAAAACATTACATTTATATTCACCTGAGAGTTTATTTAAGCTAAAATTTTGATAGTTAATATATTCGACTTCGCTGATTCAAATAATATGAAAAAAAAACGTTGTGTAATAGTTGAACAATTTGAGAAAAAAACAAAGTTTTTATCTCAAAAAATAAAGGTTATGATATTTTTTTAATCTTTACTTGATATACTTTTTATATGTTATGAACAAATGTCTATTGATGAGGTATTTAACGTTTCAGGTGGTAATATGCACTATACATTTTTATTTTTATTTCTAAAAAATTAAATATCTCGTAATATGATTATCCTCGGTCAAAAGCCGAATAAGCATGTACGTATCTTACTAATACCTTCAGTAACTCAAAATATGAGTACCGAAAAAGGCGGTATTTAACTAAATATTTTCATCAGCCTCTAACCAGCTGACAATAATTAATAACAAAGTAAAATTAAAATATTAAAAAATAAAACATTATTTAATATTAAAATAAAAAATTAAAATTTCTACTCTAATATTATTTAATTATTATGCTCTTAAACGCCTAAATATTTCATCGGCATTCAAATATGATCGGACAACTCTGCAAATGATAAGATAAATTGGCATAAAGGACAATTAATATATTAAAAAATCACTTATTTGATATTTCCTGAGCTTAATAAAGTAATCAGTTTGTTAACTTGATTTTAATTATTAGAAATATTTAGGTGTATTAAATAAAGTTTGTTGGTTTAATAAACATATATTTACAATTATCAACATTACGATCAAATTTCGAAATTATTTACATCTTCCATGCTTTTTAGATAATAATATTCCGAGTCACCATTTGAATCCAATAATTCGGCATCATTCAATAACGACTTGCAGAAACAAGTATCTGATAACGCCGTACTAATTAGTATCTTTTCACTTCACGACTCAATAGAATATGTGGATCAATATACGAAATTGTCAAAAAGCGTAAAAAAAGTGATGTTCATGCAATGGTCCGTCTGCAATTTGAACTAGTTGTGTATGTAATAAAGACTTGCAGAAATAAGCCTGTGTGATAACCGCTTAATTATTTCTATAGTTATTACAGGAACGAAGAAGAAGATATATCTTCAATTATTTCTATAGTTATTTCTATAGTTGTTTCTAAAGTTATTTCTATAGTTGTTTCTATAGTTATTTCTATAGTTATTACAGGAACGAAGAAGATATATCCTCAATTCACTTTCTCAAAGTGTGTAAGAGAAAGAATATTGTACCTGTATGTGCCAGAGTTACTACCGGTATTAAGAATTTTAAATTTTCTAGATGTGCCTCGCATGTAAGTAATTTGATTTTAAAACCTTCTTCGTTCCTGTAATAACTATATATTTGAAATGGAAGAAGATTGTGGGTTTAGTATTTATTATCTTAGTTATTTCATTGGAAGTGAAACATAACCAGAAAACTCTTTAAAGGACTACATATAAGTTATCAAAACTTAGAACAGTGCATACCAGGCATTGTAGTTTATTTTAGCAAACGTTTTGAGCTCTCGTTCTTCTTTAGTGCAAACCGTCACACACTAAAATTTCAAAATTTTAAAAATTTCAAAATTTTAAAAATTTCAAAATTTTGAAATTTTTGTGTAACTGTTTGCTCTGAAGAAGAACGAGAGCTCGAAACGTTTGCTAAAATAAACTAAAAGGTCTGGTTTGCTATGTTCTAAGTTTTGCTAACTGATATATAAACGTCTACAAATGACACAGAGCTGTAGTTCTATAGATATGTTAACTATATAAATAGTTATATATAGTTATTCAATTATATATATTATTCAATATATATATTGTTATTGCAAAAAATCGATTGAAACTGTGGTCCAGGAACCAAAACTGGCTACGATTGATTTTAAATCCATATGAGCTGCTAAAAAACTGGATTTCGATCATCAGCTCCATCACTCTAATGTATCACTGCGAGACGCCCCTTACCACCCAGCAGTCATCGTCAGTCGGATGAAGTGGTTAGGGTGCGCTTCGACTGATTTTGTGATAACTGTAAAGACACCAGGCCAAAGCTGGCTACGATTGATTTTAAATCCATATGTGCTGCAAAATAACTGGAATTCGATCATCAGCTCCATCAGTCTAATGTATCACTCTGAGACGCTCCTAACCACCCAGCAGTCATCGTCAGTCGGATGAAGTGGTTAGGGTGCGCTTCGACTGCTTTATATATTGTATACAGTATATATAAAGTATACAATATATACAGTATATATACAGTATATATGCAATATATACAGTCGAATATATTTTTTCGACTGCTATATGTTTTGGCTGCTATAATTATTAATGATTAATAAAAAGATCACTCATTAATTAATGATTGAAAAAATTTAATATTAAAATAATTTAAGACATTTATATTAAAAGTTATACTAATATTATTTAATTGTTATGCTGTTAAATGCTTAAATATTTAATTGACAGTGAAATATCACCTTCTTATTATTTTCTAAGCTTAATAAAGTAATCAGTTTATTAACCCGCTTATGATTATTAGAAATATTAAATTTATACTTTAATATTCATTTATTTTTAAACGCTATTGACCAGGAAGAATGAATATAATACACTTTAACAAATAATTTAAATAAATTATGAAACTAAATTATTTTTATATAAAAATATTTATATCTATCTGATCGTATGTAATAATTTTATAAATAGTTTTATTTAAATATTGTATAAGTTTAAACGAAATTTAATATTTGATTGTTAATTGATCGTACAAAATGTTCATTGGAATACGCTGATATTTAAAGAAAGAATAAAAATTGCGCACATTCCACTATTGAAAATTTCAGTTTTTTACCGTGTAAAGTTTATGTCGGAGAAACGATACATCTCTAGTTTATTTGATATTACGCTAACCTAGATTTTAAATATTATCGTCTTTAGACTCCTTGATTCCTAAATTATCCTGTGTTGCAACCCTGAGTAAAATTATATAGAATAATATTAAATTAAATGATATTAAATATCAAATTATATGAAAAAAATCATGATTTCATTCGCGTTGTCTTGCTCGATATTCATGTGATTTAGAAATGCAATTGTTGCTCTTCTGATCCTTGTTGATTTCTGTAGATCTCTTCAAGGAATACACAAATTCGTCCTGTACTTTTCGTGCAAACAATCACAACTAGCCCGAAATATAATTTTTTAATGTGCAGTCTTTTTAAAAGGAATTAATTCACTTTAATTACAAACGGGAAACATTTTTATGGCATAACAATAAAACCGTTTTATTGTTGCAACCTTTCTACTGTTATAGTTCTTAATACCCACATTTATCAGTTATATTAATAACTACTTGAAATGCAATGAAATGCTATTTAATATTCAGCCGTTGAATGATAAAAACGAGTGTCTATAAAAAACATAATGTAAGTGCATTTTGTATAGACAAAAACATACCTGACAAATGTGTAAGCAGCTTGATCTTCGTCACATGTGTTACGGCTGGTAAAACCAGTTCTATGCATTTAATAGTCGTGCGATATTATTAAACAAGCAATGATAAACGCTGCAACATAAAGGTTGTTTTCCTTAATTACTAACATTTTTGTTTTGCACAGATCGTATAATAGTATTTCATACTATTTATCAATAATAACATATTTAATAAAATTAAATATAATTCTTGGTCTAATTAATAAAATCAGCTAACTGAGTCTACGTATTTAATATAATTATAAAATAAAAAAAATATAATGCTAAATCAAAATTTAATAATTAAATAATAAAATAAATAATTGTTTTAAGATTTTTTATAATTTAAATCAAGTTAAAATAAAAAATTGAAATTTAAAATAAACGTCATTTTTATGAATTGACTAATAAATAACAGACGTTGTATCAGAATAAGAATTAGAGGTAATCAGGAGGAACTGCTATGCTATCATGTTTCGGCCCCTAACTCCTCTACCCAACATAGCAGCGGGACCAAATGCATGCTAATGATGTATTTCCTTTGATAAAATTTAATTATATCTTATTCTATTACAAAGTATATTATTTATTATCCATTAAAATTTTCAGCTAATAATTTTAAATTTATTTTTAATATTATTGTGTTGATTTATATATTTTACTATTTTCTGCTTGATGTTATTTTTATAGTAATCTAGTTTAAAATATGTATCTATTAAATTATTTAAATGATTTTGAAGAAAGCCAATATCATTACATATTGTTGCAATTCTTAAAATTTCATTAATTAATGTATTATATTTTATATTATATGGTATGCATGAAGGCTCATGCAAAAATATGTTTCTTGTAAATTTAAATGTCATCTTTACGATATAAATTAATAGTAGTTTTAGTTAATCTTAATTTAATGTTCATGTCTAGATATACACCTTCTTTATCATTTATATCGGTTTTGTTAAGAATAAGGCTTTCTGGATACATTTGTTCACTAATTGAATAAAAATTATTAGAATTAAATACACATATATCATTAATGTATCGAAACGTATATTTCATATATTTATATTGTTTAGATTTAGTTTTTACACAGTTATGAACAAATTCATATTCTATAAAGCTTAAAAACAAGTCAGCTATAATTGGGCTACTATTACCACCCATTGGAACACCTTTTACTTGTCTAAATATATTATAATATATTTGTCTAAATATATTATTCGAAATAATAATAAATATATCGATTATATTAAAATTATTTATTTTAATATTTATATATTAATTAATATTATAATAACATTATAATATTAGTCATTTTTTATTTGGATTGCTCGATCTTAATATTTTCAATCTAGATATTTTATATTTTGAAAAAATATTATCAAAAAAGTACAATTATTTCATTTAAAAAAAATACGTTTCGCTTCTGATTTGCTAAGCAGCAGTTACCGAAATATAAAAATAAATTTGAGTTTTGATTAATAATGGTTCAAAATATAAATTAAAACAAATATATACTAAAACTAAATATCTTTCCGTTCTAAAATTCTATGAATAAAAATGCAAGAGAGACTAAAAACGTGGCTCAGAAACAACAAAATATTTAACGGCATTTTTGCATGATAAACTATAAGAGAATTTCACAGTCTTTTAATATTATTGATAAATTATATATTCGTTCAATACATCTTATTGATTAATTAATTGACCTTATTAAGTTTCATAAGTTTATGAAACTTATGCTTATTATGTAATTACTTATCACATAAATTATTTAAAATTTATGAAATTAATAATATTTTATTAAATAAAATATTATTTATAATTAAATACCATGGAACTTTATAACGGGCTCTGATACTAGAATACACTTGATAAAAAAATTATATGTAAAATTTAGAAGATATTTTTCATTGACAAATTTTAAATTTTGATATCTTTATATTGTGTGGTGATATACAGCTGTTTTATGTAGATAATTATATAAGACGGTATAGCAGTATGTTCCCGTGTGACAAGAAAGAATTGGAATTACCCAGTAATTAGTTGATAATTAATCTACGGCGTCGAATATATTTAGAATCAAATTATCTTGTACACTTTGCTACATTACTAACTAAGGCTCTTTATAACGGGCTCTGATACAAGAATATACTTGATACAAAAATTATATGTAAAATTTAGAAGGTATTTTTCATTAACGGCTTTTTTATTTTTCATTAACGGCTCACTTTTTGGGGTTTTGTTTGTTGCAATTAACCGCTTTGAAAATTGATTATTTCACAAAATACTTTGTGATGATACGCTTTTAATCTAAAAACATTTTTTATGGAGAAATCATTTTAAATACTTCAAAAATTAATTTTAATTTTTAAATAAAATTAAAAATTAAATAATTTCACTCATATATACAATTATTGCTTGAAATTTTCAGGTTTAAACAAGATTAATATTAAGAATATAATTTTAAAAGACCAAATGGTTCTAACGAGTATAAATAGTATTTTATTTGAATTCCTCTATTTTAGCAAAATAGTAATTTAATTTTAAATTTACAACAAATTTTCAAAACGTGTGCAAATTTTTACATTTTTGAATTCTACATTGTGAAACGATAGTAGAAATATATTCATACTTTAATTCAATATATGGATAAAATTATATGTGCATTTTATTGATAAATTATTTAAAAATATTAAAACTTGATCTGGAAGAAATTACGCACATTTTGAAAGACTTAGTATAACCTTTGATCTACACCCTTAATGGTGGGAGAGTGGGGGAAGTCTGAAAAGATGTTCTACGCCATCTGCTATCAAGCGTCACGTTAAGGTAAGCCAGCTCCTCGATAGTATTACCGAAGTGCTGACTATCGAAGCGCCAAGCATATTCTCAAAGACTAAGTCGCCTTCCCCCTTTAAGAGGGAAATATTTAAACACTATCGATCCTGTTCCACAGGGGAAAGGGCGAGTAATGGTTTATTTTTGCAATATTAAAATATACCATTAATCCCCCTTTCAACAGGAAAGTGAAATTGATATTGTTTAAATATACCTACCATTCATTGTCGTCTTCAAATCCGTCTTCTTCTCATTGCTTGCTGTCTTGTAACTTGTCATACCCTTCATTGCTCAACCTTCCTTTTGTCAATAATTCTCGTCCTGTTTACTTTTATTGCGTTCCCGTAATTATCTTCTTTTACATGTTCCAAACGACCCTAACTCTTTTGGCTTTAGCTATTTCATAGTGGCTGCTTCCTCTAGTAGCTGCTCCAAATATTGCGATCAGCTCTCACTAGTTGACACCAACGCGTCACTTTACGATTGAGCCATTCAGGGTATTTTACACACCTGAAGACCCAATCGGAGTCCACGATTGTAGGTAATCTCGACATGAGGAGCTTAAGAAGTTTTAGTCTTTGCACTGGGGTACGTTCTCTAAAAAATTAGACAAGTCTCGAGATTGCTTAGCTACACCAGAGGCACACATAAGCACTACCTCCTAATAACAGATGTTGGGCTCGTTTCAGAAATTATCTAGCTCTCTCCAAGACACACTTAAACATATTCAAGTATGATCTGACGGTCCATCTTACCGTGATGGTAAACCCACGTATGTTACTCGACGTGTAAAAGGAGAGTGGTTTACTATTTAAAACGAGAGAATGAGATGCGGTTGCTAGTCTCGTGAGATTTCTCTAGGTCACATAAACACCTTGAAAAACAACCTCCTTCGATTTTGAAGATTTAAGATTAAATGGGGTAATTTATCTTTAAATCTTAAAAAGAATTGACTGATGTACGAGACTACATCTTTGTGCATGCGTCCAAAGAACAAGACTATGGTATTATCAGCGTAAACGACAAGATGTTAATTCCGTCTAAAAGGTTTAAATATAACAATGGAAGCAGCAAGAACTAAGATGGGAGAAAGTGGGTAGTCTTGAGGCACATCTGTAATTGGATAGAACTGACTTTCATCAGGGTCATCTTAGTAAAAGAATCGCTTGGTATACAGCAGTATCTTCACCCTGTTAACAATTCTCGCAGGCAATCCGATGGAGATGAGAGAAAATATAACAAAAGATATAGATATGCGGTTGAATTCAGCAGAAAAGTCAAGAAAAACAGCTACAGCAAGCTGATGACTGTTTTCTTGACAAAGCTTGTACACTTACACGGGGAAGGGGGTGTGCTTTGAGTTTTTCAATCGTAATGCATTTTAATGTAAAGTGATCTCTTTGACCGCATCTCCATTCCCTTTGTGATTTCTTCTCTAAGGGTCCCTTGGGTGGTCTGCGAGAATTGTGAACGGGGTGGAGATTCTGCTGTACACCAAGCGTTTCTACTATGAAGACGACCCTGATGCGCGTCAGTTCTACCTTATTACGGGTGTGCCTCAAATTCACCCGCGTAAGATCAGTGTTAATCAAACTTTCACACACCGTCGGTACACTTATGATTTCTAACTTCTGATTAAATGGGTGGAATTTAACAGAGGTAAAAATACGAGTAGTCGACCGAAGAATCGATTCGTAATCGGTTATATGCGGGCGATGCGTAGATCATGTGAAATTCGATGAGGGCACAGTATATTATTCTAATGCAAAGTACATATCAGGATCCAAAAGATCCTGATATGAATGAGGATCCAAAAGATCAATGAGGCCAAGGGTGCGACGACAGTTAGTCGAAATCTTATTTACATGATCGCTTATATCGAGCGTATTTAACGTTAACAGTTTTAAATCATCCATTTTATATGTGGAGGTAATTATTATTTTCCCAAAAGTAATAATAGTAATGAAGATATGGGGATCCGATCAGCATGTGTCTACGTTTAGAGACATTTTTTATAAGCATATTAGGCATAAACCATTTATTTATAAAGTCCAAGTCTTTTTAAAGAACACTGACATCAGAATTATCAATGATTCGTCTCCAGATTTTTATGTAATTTGTGTAAAGAACAACCCAGACGTTAAACTGTTAGCAATTTCTTGTACATGGATGTTCAAGAAATTATGGATAATTTCCAATTTATATGGAACACCTGTCGTCATCACTGAGTAATCAGATAGATATTGACTTATGCGTACTGCCAACGAGCGATTGCATAGGAATGACTAGATCTAGCGTAGTAACGTGTCACGTAATTTAATACTAGACAATTTGATAAAAATAACAGATTTTTAAAAATGTTATCGAATGCTTTCAATAAGAGCTGAGACGATTATTAGCTTCAACGAAAGCGATAAACTTACGAATAATTTGTTTTAAAACAATTTCAGCTTCTTTCAAATATATCACAGACTGCGTCGCTCCATTGAAACCCTTACAAAACACTGATAAACGCAATCCTGCTTGGTTTGACGATGAGTTTGTGGGACTTTTAAGAAAACAGAATAAACTCTCTAAATCATCTCTGAATAATCAGACACTTCAGATAGAATATCTATAGTATCGTCGTCGCTTCACGAAATTGTTGAAGAGGCAAAAGCATGAATCGAAAATCCTGGCATTATATAAAGTTTATTCCAAGCCGTTCTGGAGCTATGTAGATAAAAATAGAAAAGTTATTCCATCAATTTCCCTTTTGACCCATAACGGTAAGATTGCATGAGATCCTGACGAAGTTGTGAGTATGTTGGCAAAGACCTTTGATTTTATTTGTCCCACTCCAATTACAGACTGTGGTCCTGCGCAAATTCCCGGGACATTCGTCTCCTATATGACATTAATTTCTCCAGCAGAGGTATCATGGGAATTGCGTAAATTATCTTGTCACACTCTGCTGGGCCAGACGTCATTCATCATTATATTCTTAAAAAACTCCTAGCATTCCCATTATCAGAGATGTTTAACATGCCTGTATGTACATCATGCATCCCTGATCAGTGGAAGTGATATCACATTACTCATATGTACAAAAAAGGGAACAGAGAAGACCCGTCCAATTATCGCCCTGTAAGTCTGACAAGCATTGTATGTAAATGTCTTGAAAAGTTCGTGTATAAATACATAATTTCTCATATGAATAGATTTAAACTTCTGCACCCTTCTCAACATGGATTTCGCACTGGTCTTTAATGCCTCAGTAATTTAATTATGACTCGTGAAAATTGGACGGATGTAGTAGCGGATGGGTGTGGGGTCGATGTAATTTTTATCGATTTTATCCGGACGTTTGACCGAGTATAACATGATCTTCTGCTAGTAGTTTTGGCTAAATACGGTATCGATCCCCATGTAGTTCGTTGAATTAGTTCGTTCTTGAAGGGTCGGTTCAAGTGAGGCTAGGCAGTAGTGTGTCTTCATCACGTCATGTTCATGTCGGAGTGCCTCAAGGTACGGTCCTTGGCCCTTTACTGTTCAACATTTTTCTTCAGGATCTGTTATTAAGAATAAAATGCAATATCCTAGCGTTTGCGGATGACCTCAAGTTATGGCGGAGATGACCCTGCTAGCTTGCACGCGATAGCTTGGCTCACATTCCTGCTTTCGGTTATCACCTCGCACTTTTGGAAACTTAATTGTAATCCAATTTCGGCTCCGTCAGCCTGAATTTTGTGGATATCGGCCAGAATGTCCTCCACCGTACCGCCCAGAACGCAGTCGTTGAAGTACTATTGGTTCAGACTGGATTTAAGCTATGTGCCAAGCTGTTAACGGTGAGGCAAAATAGTACAGGGCCCAATGTTTCTCCCTTCTGAACGCCTTCAGTTGAGAGGATACGTTTGTTGCCGAATAGAAGCTCACTCTGATGGTCGTAACAAAGTCGAACAAACGGTAAAATATGCGGTATTTCGCAAGCGACGCAGCGCAGGATTGCATCTCTGCTCAAGCAGTCGAACGCGTTGTAGTAGTCAAGTTTTACCATAGTGTGGTTACGACTAGTCATGTCATGCATGATCACGCGAGATGCATGTATTGACGATTCGATTCCACGTGGAGTACCGACGCCGAGCTGTGTAAGAAGAAAATGATTGGCGAGCGGACCGGATGCGAATTGGCATGCCAGTTTAGAAGCAATGCGGCGAATTGTAAATTCGACGGAGATTGAAAGGATACCACCATTCTTCTTTAGAAAGGCGAGTAACTTTCCACTGCATATAATATTAGCAAAGTTATCCGGTTTCGTTCCTTCCAGAATAACTGTCATTAGATTCGTCAAAGCCGTAACCAAGTGGCTTGCTGAAGCCCCCGTTGGAAATCCTGTGAAATCTCGAAGGTGCATGTGACTTAAGCCGTCAGGGCCACTTTCGAACGAGGGCGGGAAAGAATTTAAAGAGCGCAGTAAAGATGCGGCGGTAACAACAGGGCAGCAATCGACAAGGTAAAGCGGCAAAGTTGGGCAATCGATAGAGACTCTTCTCCGGATATGCTTAGCCTGTAGAGTTGTAGTTGTGTTTTCATCGCAAGATAGGAGGCCCGAGTCTCTGCATACAGTACGAACAGCGCCGCAAATGTCGCCGTCCTCGATTTTTCCAGAGATCGTTCGGCGTAGTTGATCCACGGAGAATTTATTCTTTGTGATGTTGCATCGGTTCTGTTTCTCCAACTACCTTCAGAAGGGAATTGATAGCGGACGCATGCAGCTCGAATCTTTGCAGATAGAGGTGGGATAGGGCGTACTCTGATTCTGCTGATGCACGCGAAGCGCAATTTTAGGAAAGCAGCGTAGACACCACCACACCGACTCGTTAGAAGGTCGCTCCACGACTGTGTCAATAAGCTGAGAGAACTTCGGGGCAACGGCTGGTCGAGCGCCGCGCGAAATACGACGGATGACACTAAAATTCCCAGATAAAAGTTTAGTGCAAAAAGAGCGCTCGGAGTGTTCGCTGGTGGCTACGGCATACTCACAGATAGATCTAAAATTCACAAACTGGCATTGTACCATGTTTCGTTCAATTCCGGAAGCGTTAGCGACGAAGAGCCTGCGGCAAATTGAACATTGTACTCTCCCTTGACTTATTGTGTGCGTATTAGAGTCGGTATTGTTGTTGATTGGCTTTTCCTGTCTGTTGAGTTATGTAGCATATCGTATTGGGATATTCGTTAGTTGTATACGTATTCTTATATACGTCAGTTGTATACGTATATTTGTTGTGTATTTTATTGTATATTATTTATTGTAATTAACTTGAACACTTATAACTTTTCTTCTGATAAATTCATTGTGTGTTTAAGTTGTTAAATATTTTTAATAAATTCTAACTGAAATAAAATATTTACAAACTGCATAAATTATCACACGAACTCGGAAAGCTCGTCACTTTTAAAAATCCCACATACGACAAATATCACGGCATACTTTTGTATAACGATTTCATCAATGAAATTAGATAGAAGTCTATTAATAGAAGTTTACCGATGCTTATCAATTCACAGACTATTTCACGATCTCAAACACATGCCTCTGTTGTAAGTAAACACTCGTAACTGAATATATTTTAGGCATACCACACCCAACGATTATTTGTTCTGCAGCTGTCATTTTTTCAAAGACTTGGACAGTTCAAAAGAGCTTTTCTCAACAAACAACTTAATATTTTCGTATTATGAAGCAATAGCAGCTATTCGATTAAAAATTAGCCGATTTTAAATAGTCCGGTCTGAAATTGGCCAATATGAAGCTCTTTGGCTTTATTTCACTATTAACAGCTACGGATTTTGATAAAGTCGGCGTACATGAAGATTTGGTTGACGCAGAAATAAATAAATATACCTATATATACCTATATATACTTAGCCCTTAAGCTAAGCAAAAACCGTAGGCTTTATTGATTAAGCCAAACTTTAAATTGTCTAATTCACTTCAATTCGTAATTAGTGTCAAGGCTAGACAACTTAATTGATAAAATTACAATTGATAAAGTATACACTCAGATTGGCAACATCAAATTCCCTTTTGCTAAAATAAAAATCCTTACGAGTCCGTCGGTATTTTCATCAATTTACAATATTGATTTTTAGACTTAAATTCGAAATATCAACTTAATGATTGATAAATCAAATAATCTCAAACGAATCCATAATACTTAGTGGTTGTCAACAAGCACTAAGGTGCTTCTTAACACTCAATGGTCCACAAACACAATATTTAACACTCATTTTATGAAAGACGATAACAATCAAAGTAAGAACATGCAGCTGTTTATTTAAAAAGTTAAGCAATATTACCTGATCTTGAATGAAAGTGTAAAACAAGAACTTAACGATCAAAGTATTGGACTGCAGATGGCACAAAGCCCTCTATCATAATCGAATATATAATCTGAGAAACGAGAAAGCACGCTATAATAAAGCTTGTTTGAGACTAATGTTTGATTTATTTTAACGTAGTGCCAAATAGATTAAGATATTTAGAGCTAAAATGGACCGATTTATACGGGCCGATTTCCCAGATACTTCATGACTGTCATGCATGCGATACGTCATACGATACAAAGTATTCAAGGTTACAATGACAGATATATTTTACGTTTTATTGTTGAAACATTATCTGAAATATGTGTATGCGATAGTGAAAATTCTTAAATAGTTAAGGCATATTTTATAATCTAACAAATTTAACACGATCATGAATCAAACGTCAGGATCGTTTATCAACACAATTTATTAATATTAAATCGCGATAATGTGCTCAATAGCTGACAGATGGCCCTTTATTCATTCTAGTATAACTTTTTTCACATAAGATACTTTATTACCAACATACAAAGAATTGGTTACCCTCAAATGGGCCCTTACCTTGTAAATTACATTTAAAATGCAATGTTCAAGTTGAAATTGAGACGGCTGTTTGCATCAAGTGGCCTGAGGAATTAGGGTTATCAGTAACCCCGACGAGCAACGGTCTGGTTAACGTCGATCTCGCAGCCCTTACGCACATTGACACAGCTTTTGCCAATTTTATTCCAATCATTGAGCGCATTGATCTGACAATGTCGTTGTATCATGAACGTCCTCTGTCGGCTTTTAGCTTAGAGATACGTTTTAATAATGACTGTGCGCCCTGGCCAAGTCCCCCATTTGACGCAAGAACCACAGAGAAGAAACCTGCTCTTTTAAATCGCGCTACGCGTTCATCGTATTTAGCGACCTTCCTCGATTCGTGGTAGCGAAACGGGATCTCCACAGAGCTGACGGGGTAGTATTACTAGAATGAATAATTAAGTACGTTTCAGCAACTGCTTATACCGTCATAAAAAATATGAACTTTAATTAATGTAATCAGTAGGCTAATTTATTTATTAAAATGTCGAAGCTTTCGTCACTTAATGGCTTCTTCTGTGACGAATTGTATTAGATATAATTAAGCTCAATATTATGGCACAAAAAACATCCATACCTCAACAATTTGCACGCCACACGATCGATTTAAAAATTCGACAGTTTGGCGCCAATGAGCTCAATTAAATGATCTAATAGGTAATAATTTGCGAATATATGCTGATTCGAATTCGGTGATCAAAGTATATCAAATTGAGTATAATCCTCATAATGCAAAACCGTAAGTAATCAATGAAATCAATTAATTAATAAAACAAAACTGAAATTAATTTAAAAATAAATGAAACACATGATGATGAAAATTTATTGAATCTACTTGAGATTTTATACGATACACCAAATCTTCTACATCTGAGCAGAAATTTAGCGGAACAGGAGAGACTACAGTTATATGAAGTGAAAATATAACAGTAAGTTCGTAGTACGCATACTCCTAGGAATATTGGCATATTAAACAGCGAAAAAAATCGGCCGCTGCGTGATCGCAAACCATGACTAAGTACAGTTAATGAATAAACTAAACCCTTATTTTGCATTATACGCATCTTGTATATAATGTTGTATATTTACGTATTTTGTATATATTTTTTATACTTGTATAAAAGAAGTCTTTCCCACTATATTTACACTTATTTTTTTTATCAAATTTGGATTAATGATTTTCTATTGTTGTGAGCAGTAATTAATCCAAATGGCTAATGACTTTCCTAAGTATTCCCCACGGTCTATTCCCAGATAGTTGTCCAAAACACGTCACTAAAGACGCGTTTCCTATGCTAACGTGCCCTAGCCACTTCAACAGTCTTTCATCAATATAAATATAACACGTCTTTACTCCGATATTCTCTTAAATGACCACCTTACTTCTAAGGATCATACCGGTCAGATTACGAAGGAACCTCATTTTGGATGCTTGTTCTCGTGATCATATTATTTCTGTCATTAATGAGAGCTCATGACCTTATGTTAAAATAGAAAGAAAAGTGTGCGATAACGGATCGCTTTACCTGAACGCTCAGCTCTAACTTTACTTTGGCACATCCGTACAAACAAGCCATTAATGCATTTGATGAATGGATCTGTCTATCAAACTCTGAGTTCAAACCATCACTCAAGAGCATAACCCCCAATTACTTGAAATGATTAGAAAAATATAAAAAGACACTTGTAGCCCTTTTAAGCCTTTCTATCCATTTTTTTAGCAATTTTTGCAAGCAGGATTTTATATAACCCATGACTCTGTGACAAGTACATTGTAACCGTGCCTTCCTAACGCAATTCCATTTTGATATGGTTTAATAAGCATTGTAATCTTCTTAATTAGAAGCCAATAAGACAACATCAACTGAGAAGGCAGTAAGAGAGAAGGCAGCAAGATAACATCAATTAAAAAATGCGGAGATGGTATCATACTGGAATTGAATTGAAGAACGATATTTGACAAATAGGTTGTTTTTTATATTCTGTCCATTAAACTAGGAACAGACGTGGATACAACTGACAACCTAGTTGAAGTTCTATACCTACGAAGAAACGAATATGTTATAAATAGCACACGCATGCATATCGCGAAGAAACTTAACAGTTACTTAAAGATATTCCGACACTTCATGCTAGATAGCTACCTCCTATAAAATACCTTAAGTGATTATGTTTAGCGTTTTTTTCTAAATTAACAAAGCATATGTGAAGTGATTTAGCGAATTCCTAACCCCAATTGAGATTTATTGAGAGAGTGAAGGGCTGGTTCGAAGAATTGGAAAAAAGCCAGAGTGTTCCTCTTGCGAATGTCTATTAAACTATATGTTGAATGCTAGATTTTTAATCTAGGATTCTTAATCAGAAATTCTCAATCTAGATTTGGAATCCTAGATTCTTGAATTAAGAATCAAAAATTTAAGATTCTAGAAATCCTAGGTTCTTGAATTAATAATCTATAACATATCTATAAAATATTATAATATAAAATATTTCTTTAATTCACAATAAAAATAATTTCGTGTAAAAAATTGTTATTTATAGTCATTTACTTTTTATGTAAACTAAATTTATTTAGCATTACAACATGTTTTCTTTACAACACTGTCCTTATTTCCTAATCATTTTAAAAACACATTACTCAATATCATAGTTTTGTATACATCAGATTTAAAATAAAATAAGTCATTTAATAATTCATTAACAAAACTAAATATTTAATTAAACAGGTTTTATGATAAAATAAATATATAGTTATTATATGAACGAAGAAGAAAATATCCTTTATTTAAATATCCTTAAATAATGGATATTTTCTTCTTCGTTCCTATAATAACTATATATTTGAAATAGAAGAAGATTATGATGGTTATAGTATTTATTATAAAATAAATAATTAATTTAATTATATAAGTGTGTTCCGAAAATGGTGTTTTCGCAGACCCCGACATCAAATTTCTCGATATTAGCCCTTAATATCGCAGATAACGGCTGATATAATATTTTTTTTAAAACCCTATATGATCCATATGTAGTTTCTTATATATATTTGGTATTACAAAACTTTTTACTTTTGTCTTTAATATAATGTGAGCCATGATAAGTTTGCTTAAGACCGCTATTAATTGCTGAATCGTTAATTAATGATATTTAAGGTCATAGTTTACAGATTTATAATAGTAAAACACTTGCAATTTTAAAATTTTAACAAGTTAGGAATTTTAAACACTTTAAAATTTTAAAAAATTATTTAAAATTTATAAATTTAATTTTTTCATTTAGTTTTAATCTGTTATAACGAATAATACTAACAATATCGATTATTGGAAAATTTATAATGATACCTAACAATAAAGGCTTTTAATAATTCTTGTCCTACACATTACAGTAAAATTTGATAAACAAACGATTGAGTCCTTGTTGTCCCGATATCTAAATTTCAACGAAGTGTAAACTAGATATTCTTCAAAAATAAGTGAAACTTCATAAAATGCCAATGGTTGTTATGCACGAAAGTTTCCTCATCAAATCTCTCTATCATAATGTACATTCATTAGAAATTAAAAATTGAGACTTGGTACCTTCAGTCGAATAAGTGTAATTCGATCGAAGTTTCTATTTATTAGACTTGTCTAAATTAATTGCTTTTCCTCTAATTAATCTTTTTAAGTTTACAATAAAAGTAAACTTATGGGAACTGAGACAGCACGAAACGGAGTAGCCATTGTCGTAGCAGAGAGACTCAGAGACCAAGTGTGCGAAGTGACGCGATACACTGGGAGGTTGATGAAGATTAAGCTGGCATTATGCGAAACGACCGTACACTACTTCTCTGTGTACGCTCCTCAAACAGGATGCACAGATAAAGAGAAGCTGGACTTCTGGGAAATGCTAGATGAAAAGATGGCAGAAGTCCCCGAAGAAGACTATGTGATCATAGCCGGTGATATGAATGCCCATGTTGGACAGACGGATGAGAGTGAATGTCACGGTGGATATGGCATAGGTGAGAAGAACGCAGAAGGGGAACAACTACTGGAGTTTGCAACTACGCACAACCTCACCATCACCAACACCAACTTCACAAAAAGGCCGAGCCACCTGTACACATATTACCATGGAACGGGCTCACAAATCAGGAAGTCGCAAATTGATTTTGTCCTGGTGAGGCGAAAACACAAGAAGACGGTGCTAGACACAAAGGTCATTCCATCAGAGACCACAGCGACTCAACATAAGCCACTGATATGTGACCTGAAAATTGAAGTCCCCCGTAAACCGAGGCCAGAACAAACAAAGACGAGCCGAATCAAGTGGTGGAAACTGAGGGAAGAAGACACAGTTGGAACAAAGGCAAAGCTGGCCCGGATAAGACTACCTAGCATACATGGAGTACAGGACACCTGGACCGCGTTGCGCTGCACGATCCACCTAGCTGCAAAGCACATACTCGGATCCACCAAGCCATGTCAAAAATACATCGACAAAGAAACTTGGTTTTGGACAGAAGAGGTCAAAGACGCAGTGAAGGCAAAGAAAAATTCATACAAGGCTCTCCGGATAGCACAAACACAGGAGAACAAAGATGAATATCACCGAGCGAAAAAGAAAGCAAGGAAACAAGTGGCTATTGCTAGGAGTAACCACCTAGATAACCTCTACCAAAAGCTCGACACTCGAGAAGGAGAAAAAGGCGTGTACCGACTAGCCCGTTCAAGACGGAAGAAGGCAGCAGACATCGAGAAGTTCCATGGTATCAGCAATGAGCAGGGAAAACTCATTATACACCCACAAGACGTGCTGGAGAGATGGAGAAGATATTTTAAAGCCATCTTTACAGAAGAGTTTGAACATCCACCAATACCAGAGGGGACTCCAAATCACACACAAGTCGATCCACTCAATGGTGCAGAGGTCAGAGAGGCAATGATGAAGATGAAGCCGGGTAAAGCCAACGGACCCGATGATTTAGCAGTGGACTTCTGGAGAATCAATCCGGATGAGTGGACACCATGGCTAACTAATTTTCTCCAGAAGATTGTTGACGCAAAAGAGGTGCCAGAAGACTGGAGTCGAAGCATAACTATCCCAATCTGGAAGCAGAAAGGAAGCCCAGCAGATTGTGAAAACTACCGCCCAATTCGTCTTCTCAGTCACACCATGAAAATCTTCGAGAGAGTGCTCGACAAGAGAATCCGTGACTCCGTCAAACTAAGTGTCAACCAGGCAGGCTTTATGCGCAACTGTGGAGCCATCGATGCAATACACTCAGCCAGACTACTTGAAAAGCACAGAGAGAAGAAGCAGCCCCTCCATGTAGCTTTTATGGACCTTGAGAAAGCGTTCGACAGAGTACCTCATAAGCTTATATGGTACGCTTTGAGACGCAGAAAAGTACCGGAGGAATTGATCGAATGGGTGAAGATGTTGTACAAAGGAACGACGAGCAATGTGCTAACAGCAGCGGGAAAATCCAGAGAATTTCCAATTTCAGTCGGTGTGCACCAAGGATCTGCACTCTCCCCATTACTATTCATCATAGTTATGGACGTGATTACGAAAGACCTTCTAAGACAAGCACCATGGACCATCCTGTATGCCGACGATGTTATGCTGGTATCTAAAGACAAACATGACCTCGAGCAACAAGTTCAGCAATGGCACGATCGCCTGGCACAGTTTGGGTTGAAACTGAACACAGCCAAAACAGAGTACATGACGACGAACCAGAACGAAGATGTAAGCATATCAGTTAATGGCGTGCTTCTGCCAAAGACAACTGCGTTCAAATATCTGGGATCAGTCATCTCCAGCACAGGAGGAGTGGCAAAAGACGTCACCACTCGCATCAACGCAAGCTGGACAAAATGGAGAGCAGCCACTGGAGTTTTGTGCGACAAACGCATGCCAGACAAACTCAAATCGAAGTTCTACAGAAGCGTAATACGGCCTGTAGCAATGTACGGTGCTGAGTGCTGGGCAATGACAGCAGAAGCAGAACGTAAGCTTGGATGCATGGAAACCAAAATGCTAAGGTGGATCGCAGGAAAGACTCGCCTAGATCATGTCCGTAACGAAGACATCCGCAAGCGATTTGGCGTAGCACCCATAGCAGACAAACTGAGAGAATCAAGGCTGCGATGGTATGGACATGTAATGAGGGCAGACGTGAACACATTAGCGCAGGCACCATTTCAAATCGAGGTCGACGGAAAGAGACCAATATGAAGACCACAGAAAAGATGGATGGATACCCTTCTTAAGAACATGAAAATGGTCGGACTCACGCCCAAAGACGCAGCAAAGAAGGCATTTTGGCGTCAACGATCGTGGCAAGCGGACCCCGTCATACGGGATAAACGCTAAGAAGAAGAAGAAGAAGTTTACAATAAAAATAATTTTGTATAAAATGTAAACTTTTTATTTAAACTAGATTTATTTAACATTACAACAATCATCATTTGGTCGGCTTCAAAAATTATCCTCGTGTGAATTCTTTAATCCTAGATGCAGCACTGTACACTACAATCAGCGTAGGTGGACCTCATCAGCAGTGAGCCTACGCCTACATTTCGTGTTTCGGTCCTTTAATGATCTGCTGAAATTTTCCTCTGCTGCCTTTCTGTAAAAACAAACGATACAGTTTGTAAGGAAAACATTTCCAATTGTGCAAACAGTACGTTGTATCCGTCTTTTGTAACAAAAGGACGGAGATAGCACTACAGTTGACGGAAACAACCGACAATCTGTCTTTTGAATTTTCTTGACAGGAAACCGGAATCTGCCAGGTAAATAGAATGAACAATTGCATACACGAGCGAGTATCATCATTTAGTCGGCTTCATAAATTATCTTCGTGTGAATTACATGAATTACATAAATTATCCTCGTGTGAATTGATTACAACAATCAATGTATTCAGAACTTACTAAGTTCTCAAAATGTAAAAGATTTTTAAGATACACATAACGTATATATAATTAATTAGTTAATGATGGTTTTATAGACATGATAAGAAAAAAGTTTTCTTTATTATTGCAAGCTTTCAACACAGTATCCTTTTCAAGCTTTAAAAGGACACTGTGTGTTGAAAGCTTGCAGAATAAAGAAAACTTTCTTCATGTCATGTATATAATACCATCATTAACTAATATGAAGAAATACATGAATTGAAGTCTACACTATAAGTAATTGTTTGCTAATTATTAGCATTTTTAAGCCTTTTTGTCCATTTTTTAGCCTCTCTGCAAACCGGACTGATTATAACCTATGACACCGAGGCAAGTACATTGTAACCGTGCTTTCCTATCAAAATTCCATTGGATTTCGTATCATGTCTATAAAACTATCATTAACTAATAAGAAGAAATACGTGAATTGAAGTCTACAATATAAGTAATTATTTGCTAAATTTCCGCATTCTATGCGTTCTGGAATTTCGTTCTACTTGATAAAAATATATGAGCAATAGTTTCAAGAAAACAAACTTTAATATCGATCAAAAGTATGATCCATATGTAGTTTGCTATTGAACTTTATGATATTGAACCATATGTAGTTTGATATATAAACTTTATATTTCACAATATTTAGATAGCTCATGCTATCATCTTAATTGATAAAAAAAATCGAATTGTTTACAAATTTCTAAAGATGATAGCAATATCTATTGACATATTATAATCCTTTTGGAATAAAACCTTTTAACTCACTTTTTTGTTCTATTAATCAATAAAATTTCAAAGAAATAAGTTTTTTAATTAATTTAGATAAATCTCTATCGATATCCCCAAAATTCAATTGTATAATAACGTACAATATAACGTCAGGGTTACGGAATTTAAGGTTTATAGAAGAATACGCGTAGTTCGGTTTTATAACAAATAATTAAAAAATGGCTTTTTATTTTTTTATTTTTAATTGATTAATTTTATTAATAAATATTATAAACATACACATGGCGTATATATAAGTTGAATAAAAACTATAATTAATAGTCGATATCCAAATCATGTCGACCCTCGTCCTGTCAGCTGTGCCAAAACGCATTGCCCCGTGGGATGTCAACGCTCAGTCTATGCAACAAGAATTATGTAGACAGTCGCTCTGCTGTCGCTGCCGTTATTCGCCGAGCTAATTCATGTTTGAAGTCTAGCCTTTATACCTAACGCACCAAAGGTTTCGATGTCTTATAATTTTTTAGTATAAATTCATTTAGTATAAATTTATATCAATGTCGTATAATTTTTTAGTCATTTTCAAAGGACATCAATTAATACAACGAAGTATTAAAAGACATCAATCAGTACGACGAAGTATTAAAAGACATCAGAACTTAAATTAAGGGATAACTTTTTTACTAATTAGTTTTATTTTAAAAGAAAATTTATATTTGATAAATAACGTTCAAACAGCTAAAATCAAATTGAAATTAGTTGTTCTCAATGTGCTAGTTGTCAGCTCCTCGTCAGCAACAGTCTGCCTCCGTCAGATGTCGCAAGAACACTGTCTGCGTTGCCTCTCTGGATGACCAAACTCACATTCATGAATAAATAAGAGTGCGCCCAATTATCTCCTGAAACTTTTTTCCAATCTATTGCCGATTTCATTGCAAGGAGATTTTGCAGACTTATCCAGTGCCCCATATGTCTCTTGACCCCAAAGGGAATGAAATGATGGGAGTTACACAGATCAGAATACTTTGCGATCTTCCTTTCCTCTGCCCAACTCGCCGCTCCACTACAACCACTCAAGGCATGCCTCAGATTGCTCGTAGCAGCGTATCCACTCCAGTAGAATCCCAAAGAAGGCATTTACCTTCGCGCCACGGAAAAACAGTGACACCGTAAGGATGGCGATTATCTAACCTACACAAATTGGGTGGTTCCAGAATATTGGGAGCGTTCGTTGAGTTCAAAGCTCTGCTGAGAATTTGATTACATGACGTGGGAAGAGGCTTGCTGATCTCCTACAGGCAATATCATGTCGGCCTGTCGCGTCTATCATTACATCGCAACGGCATCGATGAGGGGTACAGATAGGAAGACCGAGTCTCAGGGAAATGGCAATTCTCACCGCCTCATTTCCTATCCGGATTCCCAGGGCAGAAATTGGTAGCGCATTGAGCGAAGAACCTGACTCGTGTGTTGAGACAGCGATCCATCTCGCCTTAGTGGCCTCATATTGCAAACATGAAGACATTCTACTGTGTATCTGCTTGATGATGGGTAAATCCCAGACGGACTGCTTGGTATCATTTTTAGGTGCTAAGATTTTCCAGTTTTGGATAGTCATTCCTGTAATCCAATACAATAGTGCCAGCATAGTGGTTGAGAGCTCAATCCTAAAATGCACTTAGCGTTGACACTGGAAGCACAATAGGACGATAAAAAGGCAGATAAGGCAACACCAATTGTGTTACGAATCCAGATACCTCATATAATACAGGAAGTGCGGCTTTGCGTCATGCTTCCTCTGTTAGGTGACAGTTAAGAATACTTGCAAGATAGCTCTTCATCATAGAATCCAGCTTTTGCAGCTCATCAAGGTGTTTAAAAAATGGGGCTGAGCGTAGTTTGTAAAGGAGCTTGGGAAGATCCAATTGCGGCAAGATCCTTTTACTTCCTCTGCACAATTAGCTGCTAAAACGCAGCTTCCTAAAAGACTTAGCTTGTTTATAGAAATAACATACATCCCTAGGCAAATAAATTAAAATCGTTCGACAATCATCTGACGTTGTCCCTCATCATGGACATTCATTAGCAACAATTGGCACTTTCGCGAATTCAAGTAGAGACCAAGTTTCAAAGAGTCATTAACTATTTGACTTAAATCAGACAACATTTCAAATGGGTCACCCCCGATAGTTGCGTCATTCAAATACCAGACGTTAAAGTGCGCCTTAAGTGAGTGGGTTAGTGGGTTGACGGCTAGAGTAAAGCCTATGGGCCCGAGGGGGTCTCCTTGTTGCAATCCTGACAATGACTATATAATTTGGTCTTCATACACAAGTGGGGTTTTAGATCCGTAAGCCATGTAAAAGTATGGCAATGCTTCAGGTGCATGATTCTTCACGGCATCGACTAGGGTTATGCAGCTGGCAGTGTTGAAAGCATTTTTGAAGTCGCATTTTACCACAACAAAGGGCACTGAAGTGTTCTCAACGAACATTCTTGAGGAATGAACTATAGTTGCGCGCCACAAGGAGTGCAGCAACCTAATTGAACTGCACGAAGATGACCACCGACCTTGTTTGTCACTCATTTGGAGAGTAGCTTCGAGGCAACGCGTCGAATGGTCGTGCCGATTGCAATGGGACGAACCTCACCTCCCTTTTTCTCCAGTGCACATATGGATGCCGAGAATATGATGTGGATAACTTCAGGGGATAACCTACCACCAACTATTCGGTCCACTGTCAGTGCTAGTGCATTGAGAATAATGTGGCCGCCTTCACCGGCTGCAAAGGAAACCAGATCCTTTAAATGTTGGGGACGAAGTCCGTCCAATTCGTGACCAGAGCCGCTGGGAAAGGAATCGATTGCGCTCCGAAGTTCGGAAATTAAACGTTGATGAGACTGATCATCTTCATCAATCGATGGAGGAATGGGAACTGTTTCGTTTGAGGATGGGTGTAAGGGTTGGAGCACGGCAAGAATTTCTTCTTTGTTTGTAGCAAACGATTTCTATGACGAAAGTAGTCTAACAGCACCACAAATATCTCCGTCAGCCAATTTCGCTGAAACTCGGCGGCGTAACCTTAGAAGATTACGGGATCTCCCATCATATGTTTCATGAGAATGCGTAGTGCACGCGATGGTGTTTTATTTTTGCCGTACATAATGCTTTTATTCGTTTTTCTTCTTATTTGTAATCTATAAGACGGCAGTCTATGAATGATTCCCATATGGTAATACACGGTGTTTTAATTTCCAATAAAAAAGTATTTATTAAAACATTTTAATTGAAATTAATTTTAATCATTTTTTAATAAAAATTTGCAATTTTTCTTTTTATTGATCATACCAGCACACCATATTTACAATTTTACTATCAACAGAGAAAATATAATGATTATGTAAGTGTATAAAAGTTTGTAATAAATAAAGACATTGTTTCATTTGTTAAAGCATATCTATTTCTACTGTTAAACAATGAAAAACCAATACTCTATAGAATAAAGGATCCTTTATGCAAGCCATCTTTTGCTTTATAGCAGCTTTGCTGATTCATATCCTTGTTTATAGGCAACATCGCGATATTGGCTATATTTTTGTTACCTAACACAGTAATGTATTGTTGCTGGATAATGCAACGTATCGATCAACCTACAAAGCGTATAAGCCTTGTAGCAACATGTCTATGGTACAACATAACCAAAAATGTTATCAACTTCGACTAAGGTACTCTGTGAATTACTGATTAATTACGAATCAATCCGTAGCATGCGTTTACGACATGTATTTTACGCACATAATCTCCAACTTTATCCATGGTGCTTGATGGAAAATAATAAATCTTTATAAATCGTAGTTTAGTCATAATGTAGTTGAGATATATAATGTTTTTGTGCCGAATCCGAATTGATCTAAACAACTTCACAGAGCCCTTCTTGCTCTTTCTATTTATACCAAAGCAAAATTAGCAAATTAACACAGTAAAATAATATTTTCACAAACTGATTTTACCTGTCTATCGAATTGCGGCAATTATGTATACTAACATATGTCGAATGCCATACATCTTGTGAAATACATTTTCACTGCACACTATACGATCTAGTAAGAGGAAACGCTCTTTAGTTATAGACAACTTCGCAATTCTGCCTTCTAACTGCTACTGATAATAGTTGATCTAGTAGAATATCAGAATAGCATCTGATCTAGTAGAATGCCAGTATACAATGTGAATGAAATTTTTATTAAACAAGCATCCAGTGTACTTTTTTAAGTGTCATTTAAGATAATAGACAAGAAATACAAACAGCTAATCGACGATTTTGCTATGAAAAAATTATAAAAAATAGAGTAAAATAAAGTATTACATTTAAGCGGATGAATATATAAGACTATTTATCCTCTTGATGTTCTTCCATATATTATTAGTATATAAATTCCAAACGGGAGGTAAAAAAAGATTTATCAGAAATGTATGTCCGCTAAATTTCGGTTTGTATACCTTTTTCAATTTAAAATTACTTTTTTGTATTGTACTGTATATCTCCACCTTCGTGTATTTCAATATATACGCAGTGTTTAATATTTTAATTTTTTCAGCTCCATATTTCAAATTCTTCAGCTCCAATTGTCTTGTACTATCTGAAAGTAATATTTTAATGACCAAATTACAGTTTTATTACTTTTATTATCCAGTAAGATCATTATGTTTTCAGTTTTATGTAACTCGCCTAATGCACATATTTTTTTGTGGCTTATATTATTCTCATAGGATGTTTTGGGTATATGTGAACATGACGCTGTATCTAGCTGGTGTGTAGAAAACAAAGTTTCGTTTCCAACACATTTTCCTGATTGAAAATATTGTTGGCATTCAATTGACTATCATCTATGACGCCAGATAGTTTACCAGCCATTTAAGAGATTTTTGATAAGGCGATGGATATCAAATTTTCGTTTAGCCGGAACAAACAATAATCCGAGAAAATATGAGTAAAGTTTATCATTAGTCAGGATTTCATTAGAAATGACCACCTCGTTCCCTTTTTGTGATTGCGGATCCGCATTCGTGATTGCGGATCTAATTCGAGACGCTTCAATGCATGTAACTGTTGATTCGAACAACACCCGTAATCCTTTTGCAGATTCATCCATATATATAATTAGTATATAAATTCTAAACGGTAAGAGAAAAAGATTTTTCAATCAAAAATGTCTGTCCGATGAATTTCGGTTTGTATACATTTTCAATGATAGATTTTTAGTAATAATATTTGATAGATTAAATAAAAAGAATCTATCAAAGGATCATTCAATGAGCTACTGATAAGTGTTATATATAACTTTTGTCTCGAACAATACCCAGATCTTTTTAAAGATGTTTGAATATATATAATTAGTATATAAATTCGAAACTGAAAGAGAAAAACAAGATTTTTTCAAGTCAAATTTACCTTTTTTTCACGTATTGCACTATAAATAAGCATATATTCAGAAATAATTCACGTCCAAAATTATTCAAATATGCTATTCGATGAATTTGTTCACTTGCATATCCTCTTTAGTTGGTCTTTCCAATATTGATCTGCTTTTTTCTTTATGAAGTGTTTGCGATATCGGCATGAATCACTACCACCTTTATCTTATGATTAGGATACACCATCACATGCGATGCAGTACCATCTCTTATAATCCTACCTGCTTTTATATTTGCTTTTCTACAAATCATCCTGATATTTAATTGATTGGGTTCCCAGACATTGACATCCTCGTTCCTGCCATGCACATAAGAATGACAGATATTTATACTTGTAGTAGTATTCACCCTATACATAGTAATAAAGTCCTGTTACTAACGATTTTATCCGTTGTCGTATCTCTTTACAGCATCTTTTGTAACGACATTTATGACTAATTCTGCATCTAATTGATGCAGATATGCAATACGACTATTGATGACTATATACATCCGTTGTATGTATTTCTTGGCATTTATCATACTGCGAATGTTCCTTCATTAAGATACAAATAAGCGTATGTGGTGTTCCGCATGATATTGAACCATTGCTTAAATCAAGCGTTTTCTTAATATTATGATGTAATTTTAAAAGTTACGGACGGTATCAGATGATCCTTCAATTCTTCCGATATATCATTGTATATCTACTACAAGAACAATTTCTTGACAAAAAAAACAAACAATATACAATATTTTTCCAGTCAATCACTGGTCCGAGTGTCGGGTCGTGGAGGCAGTGCACGAATCAAACTATTCCAGACATCACGATCCTGGGCGAAATACCAGAGTATTCTTTCAGATAGCCCAAGGCAGGTTTCGACCAGTTTCGAAATGTGATCTCTCACCTGTACCGAGGTCTACCTCGAGGTCTCTTTCCAGAGAGTCCAGGATGGAAAATTCTCCGAGAAAGGCGATCCCTAGACATCCTCAGAACGTGTCCTAGCCACCTCAGCTGACTTTTTTCGATGTGGAGAAGCAGCGACTTTACTCCGAGTCGATCCCGGATGACCGAATTCCTAACCTTATCTCTAAGGCTAAGACCAGAATACCGCGAAGGAACCTCATTTCGGTCGCATGTATACGGGATATTATCCTTTCAGTCATAACCCAATGCTCATGACCTTAAGTTAAGATAGGAACGAAGATTGTGTGGTAAACCGAAAGCTTCACCCGAAGACTCAACTCCCGCTTCACCACAACAGACCTTTACAAAGAACACATTGCTGCGTAAGCTGCACAAATCCGCTTCTTAATCTTCTTGATGTTCCTGCCATCCATCGAGAGCAATATCCCAAGATACTTGAAATCCTCCACATCAGGAAGAACATTTTCTCTAACCCTGATTGGCATTGGCAACTTAATCCGAGGCGAGCACATCGAGACAGTCTTGGAGATACTAACCAACATCCTTGCCGCTTAGCATTCCATTGTGAATCGATCTAGTAGGCATTGTAAGTCCTCAGGACAAGAAGCTAACAAAACAACGTCATCTGCAAAAAGCAGAGATGCTATCCTGATGGAACCGACCTGAAGACCGACATCCATCAGAGCAGCTCGTCTCGAAATTTTGTTCATGTAAACAAGGAACAAAAGGGAAGACAAAGGACAACCCTTACGTAGCCCAATCCCTACTGGAAATGATTTAGACTTCCTACCTAGAACACGAACACAACTCATACTTTGTTCATACAGCTACCCGAAGATGGTGTGGTACTCCATACTCCATTAGAACCTCCTACAACCTCTCTTTCAGAACTAGGTCGAGCGCCTTCTCCAAATCTACAAAACACATGTAGACCGGTTAAGCGAACTCCCAACACCGTTTAAGGATAGTTGAGAGAAGAAAGAACTGATCCGTAGTTCCTCGAACTGGACGAAAGCCGCATTGTTCCTCTTGCAACTGTCCCTCAACTATAGGCCGTATCCTTAACTCAAGAATCCTTCAAATAGCTTACCAGTTTGGCTAAGAAGAGTGATGCCCCGCTAATTGGAACATACTCTTCGGTCACCTTTCTTAAAGATCGATACTACCTCTCTAGTTCGCCACTCACTTGGAACCTTGCCCGACTTCAATGCAACGTTGAAGATCCGTGTTAGCCACTTCATGCCAACAACGTCGAAAGCCTTTAACGCTTCAGGTCGAATTTCGTCTACTCCAGAAGACTTGCCATTACGAAATTTTTTAATAACAGCAATGATCTCTTCCAAAGAGATGAGCTCTTCCGTGTGTTCTAAAGGTTCTACTTCTACGAGAGAAGGCATATCCATCGGATTAAGGAGACTTAAAACGCTCTTTCCAACTACCAAGATTTTCTTCAATGTCAGTCAGCGTAGATCCTCTCTTGTCGGACAGTTTGAGGAGTTTTCTGCTTTCCAACACCAAGGTTCCTGATCCTGCTCGAGAAAATTTTTGAAGCTGACCTATATTCAAGTTCTAAGTGCTCTCCAAACTTCTTCCAATCCGGCTTATTCGTTTCAGTAACTGCTCGAGCTGAAGCTATCTTTGCTTTTCGGTACTTGTTTACAGCTTCCACTGATTAATCTGGCAAGGTTGCCTTATAAGCCAGCTTCTTCCGTTGGACAAAATCTCTAACTGTTTGTGTTAGAGATTTTGTTAGCCACAACTTTTCACAGTTGCTTTGGCAAGCGAGGATATGAACATCTCCTATTCCTGATTAATGCTCATCACCTCTTCTGACAACCGAGATAAGTCATCCCGGATGTAGCCAGAAAAATGTTATTTAACAGAAACATCTGCTAGCCGCTCCCAGCACGCCCTCACACAACGTTTGGGTTTACCATGCTTGTCTAGCATCCGGTTCTGCCATCGAAGTTTACTAACTACAAGGTAGTGATTTGTTGACAACTCAGCTCCTGTCTTCACACGAGTATCCAGAACATAACGTCGCAGATCAGATGACACGATTACAAAATCGATCATTGATTTTTGACTGAGAGAATCTTGATGTCATGTGCATCTATGGATCTCCTTATGTTCAAACATTGTGTTGGTTATGCACAAATTGTTAAGCGAACAAAAGTGCAATAATTCAACACCACTCGCGTTTAGATTAGAGAGTCCGTTATTCCCCAACACTCCCTTCCAAGTGCTACTGTCGCTACCAACATGAGAATTGAAGTCACACAATAGAACAAGGGAATCTCCAACAGGAGTACTATCAAGAAGAGCCTGAAGATCTTTCACGAAGGCTGCGTATTCCGAGATAATGTTGGGAGTATACGCACACACAACAGTTATCCCCTTTTTCTCTTTGACTATAAATCTCAAAGACGCCAACCTTTCGTTCACAGGGTTAAACCTCTCCACCACCAACGACAGCCGGGGACTTGTAAGTATCCTACGCGCGCTTGTCGTCGCTTTCCGTTGGTAACTCCATAATAGTTCAAGGTTCAACCTTGATCCAAAAGTTTAGCTCCGGTTCCAGAATAGTGAAGAGAAGTCACTCCGACTATTTCAAGACTGAAGCCAGCCATCTCTTTAACTAACTCTGGTTCCTTCCCCGTCAGCTAGATGACATTCCACGTTCCTAATGAAGGCTAGTCCGCTTCGGATGTTGATGCCTCTTTGCTGTCTCCGTACAGCTGCCTGATTACACGGCACCCGACAATAAAAACTCTTCCGGTCAGTGGTGAGTTGACCATTGTTCTTTGCATTTGATTTATATTTTATAAATTTTTTGTTTGTCATTTTAATTGCCTTTGTTTATTTGTTCGGTTATCTCTCGTTCCCGATATCCTTTGATGATCCAACATCGCCACTCTAAGGATACAGGTCTCCGAGACTCTCTTCCGCCTTTTCGTCAATTGTCTAATCTGCCGTTGGAGTCATTGGAATGATTTTGTTTGTTCGGCTATCTCCCGTTCACAATATCCTTTGATAATCCAACATAACTACTGTAAGGAAACAGGCCTCCGTGACTCTCTTCCGCCTTTTCGTCCATTGTCTAATCCGCCGTTGAAGTCATCGAAGGGATCTGAGATAGTCTATGAAAAGACTATCTCTACGGCTGATGCAAACCGGCCAATTATTTAACCGTTGATCGACAAATGTCGAACTTCAGTTGTCTAAGCCGCTCCACGAAGAGGCTAATTGGCAATAGATGACAGTTTTGTACTTACTCGACTGTCACCTAGCGGCCCATAAATCTACTAGATATTATTAAAAATATATTTAAACTTTTGTTATTTCATTCTATTTAAACCTGTTTGCTTAATTTAATTGACGTTAGTTTTGTAATTTAATAATATACCTACATCGTCTCGACTGTAATTTCCTTCCAAAATCTAATTAAAGTTTTTTACAAATTACTAGATATGTTTGCTCAGATGTATCTAATTTTCTAAGTTTAATTTGCCTAAGAGCAAAGTCTTGCAACTAAGCATTATGGTTTACATTGTAATTTAGCTATTTTATGTCATACAATAGACAACGATAAAATTAAATTCTTGTTTGCTTTTCATAATAAATCATCAGATCCCCTATTTGCATTGTGATGTAATCAAGAAAATTTAAATTATTAAATGCTACCTTTACCACTGAAATAAAATAAAACGTCATTTAATCTACTCGTCGTTTGCTGTATTTCATTTCTAAATTTTAGTTGATTCCGGATTTCGTTTTTAAAATTGCAGATTTAAATAAGAAATTTTTTAATAAATATGCAAATCTAATAAGCTAAATAGCATCTTTTTATTTAAATATTTTAGAGTAAGACAAATTAAAGCATCAAATCCTTGCAATGCTTCAATCAGTTCGTTGCATATTTGCTTTTAATCACATTGTTATATTAAACCATTTTGTATTTAAAATGTCAAGATTAATTATCGTTAATCTCATTAAACTGAGATTCTACAGTCTAATAAGATTCTATGTTATTTAAATAACATAAGTCTCGTGTTTTAAACTGAGATTCTACAGTCTAATAAGATTCTATGTTATTTAAATAAGTTTCTACAGTTAAAATTTAACGTTTTAGAAATTCTACTATTCATTTTTGTTCGCATTAAACCTATTGTTCAATTTACTTTGAATAAGCAACTGGTAAATACTTACGTTGAGTTTCGGGCAACGAGATTTCATTTAGAAAGACGCAACAATTCGCAATTCTAGTTTGCTTAGTTGGCCCAACTTAATTGTAAGTGCTGTCAAGTTCTTGTAAATTTCAGATTCAGGACATTTTTTAGCTTTATTACTTTTCGTGCACTCACCCCGAGGTGCTCGCTTTATCTAAATCCCACGGAATGTGCTTTCAATGTTGGTATCCTCGCCGGACAAGGAACATTCATAAACTACATTAGATCTCAATTGACCCAATGGACAATTGATCAAAAGTAACAAGTGACAATTGCATAGATCAAGTAACATTCAAAAGCAACATTGGATCTCTGAATAGTTCGGAGCTTGTCCTTGGAATGGTGAATCACTGACAAGTTAGCAAATAGAACGTTAAATTATGTAATAACTAGAACTTATCATAATGGCATTCTGTTAAGTTCCACAATTTTCAAAGATTCTCCCTTCTTTTGTTGTATACAAATTAGTTTTGTCTTTAAATCCACAGCCTTGCAAAGCTACATTTCAATAGTGAAAAGTGGAATGTCGATAATTATTTAATTATCTACGCAATGAAATCATAATTAAAAATCTAATCAGCTAACTGAGTCTACGTATTTTATACTTAAATTTTTATATTTTTGACAAATAAAATAAATAATAAATAATATTAAATAATTATTAATAATAAATAATTGTTATAATAATGTTTAGGCCATATAACATTCGTGTGCCATTTAATCATATGATTAGGCAAAATCAATTATCCACACGAGACAATTTTTTTTAAATAATTTTTTACAACATTTCGGTCATACACAGTGACCCTTTTTAAGTTAGTAGTTTACAAAAAGGCACAATCGCTTTATATCCCATAAATACGGAAGAATATGAAGTGGTTTTCTTAATCCATACTATCGATGGGAATTCTTAAATTATAGTTTAATTTATTACCATGTATCCTTTCACCACTGCCATTGATGTGACTCAAGTATTAAACGCCTGTAGTTTTTTGATTCTTTTGAAAGTATTCTGAATCGTCGAAATCAATATGGTGTCTTTTATTGAGGGAATGGTTCAAAATAGCAGATGACATGTCCCCTTTCCTTAGATCATTACCATGTTCCTTTATTCTAAGGTGTAATGATCGTTTAGTCTAACCCACGTAGGTCGCATTACATTTTTTACATTTTATCTCATATACGACACCTAATGTTTGCTGAGTTATATATTTCTGTTAAAACATGGATGCTAGACACCTGCTAGGTGGACAGTGAACTATTGGACGATATGACATCTGTCGTCTTAGACCATCTTCAAATCTATTCAGGCCTATGTTGTCACTAAAAGACCGCAAAAATATTTTAGTTCTCACTTGGTCTTTTTTGCTATATGTGGATGCAAAAAATATCCTCTTCGATTTTCGATCAGGCTTGATGATGGTTCATTTGGGAAGCCACGATTTTTAAGTTTAGACATAATGATCGATCTTTCAGTCATCTGTTTATATTTCTCTGAGCAAATATGCAAAGATTTTAGTAACAACGTATAATTAAATGTCACACTAATGTAATTTTAACAGAATTGTTATAATATTTTTTACAATTTTTTAAAAATTAAAAATCGAAATTTAAAATGAAAGTTAATTTTTATGAATTGACTAACAGATAACAGACGGTGTATTCGAATAAGGAATAGATGCCATCAGAAGAGAAATACTTATAATTAATAATTAATTATAATTATTAATTATATGTAATTACCCTATAATTAATATAAGGTAATTAACGGGTAGAATGCGCTAAAGTGCCTTGATATCTCTAGTAGTATATCTTGTGATGCTATCAAGAAAGCCATCGAAGCCGAAAGAAGGAATTTGCAACTACTATTTGATTGAATTTTTTTGTTGATGTTTTTTATTTTTATTTTTATATGGTAATTGTAATTACCCTCAATCAATGGCCATCGCAGATCGGCCATTGATTTATCAACTGCAGTCAAAATTGTTTTCGATGGCTTTAGTAGTCTCTCTAGCTTATTATCCGTGAATGATAGACGAGAAACTCGTGGGCATGTGTGGAAACTAATAAAGCCAACTACAAGAATTCCTGTTCACCATCGATTTGCAACTAGGGTAATTAACGGATGGAATACACTAAAGTGCCTTGATATCTCTAGTAGTATATCTAGTGATGCTATCAAGAAAGCCATCGAAGCCGAAAGATGGAATTTGCAACTACTATTTGATTGAATTTTTTGCTGATGTTTTTTATTTTTATCATGTTTTGCAAGCGACACGAGCTTGTAGCTCATTTGCTTCTGTTTGTTATAATAATAAATAATAATTGCTATAACATTTTAAATAATTTATATCAAGTTAAAATTTAAAATATAAATCAATTATTATGAATTGACTAAGAAATAACAAACGATGTATCAGAATAATGAATAGATGCCATCGGAAAGCAAATAATTATAATTAATTAATAATAATTTATATAACATTTTATATATTTTATATAAAGTTATAATTTAAAATTGAAATTTACAATATAAATCAATTTTTATGAATTGGCAATAAATAATATAAGATGTATTCGAATTAGGAATAGATGTCATCAGGAGGAAAATAATTATAATTAATTAATAATTGTTATATAAGATTTTATATAATTTATATAAAATTTAAATTTACAATAAAAGTCAATTTTAATGATTTGACTGCAAATAGCAAACGATGTATTAGAATAAGGAATATATGTCATAATAAGAATTACGTGATAATAAATACATTATTGTTCATTCTGCATTTCAATAATTATTTGCTTCATCACTAATAATGCGTCATCGTTCCCAAGGACAAAGCTCCCAGCCCTACATGAATCTAATGAAGTTTATGAATTCATACGTCCATCATCCTAAAAGGATACCTTCAACGCAAGCAAATTTCGTAGGCTGGAATGTAGAACCAACACCCCGAGTTAATAGAGTAGCTCTTTATACATTGTTTAATCCTCAGTAGTTGTTGTAATGGATTCAAACCATACATTTATTACAAATATGTGATTTGGTTTATTAATTTACCAATCTGTATTGATCGAAACGTCTTATCTTAATAAAGTAGCTCTCTCTATATTATTTAATCCTCGATATTTGTTGTAAAGGATTAAAAGATAATATTTTTGATTTGACTTATGCAACGGATTTGTTGTTGGCGATTTGAAGTGCGATAATTCTAAAAGCTGTGAAATAATTTTGTATAACATCGGTTGAAATTACAGAAATGATTATCTTTAAGACGATATCCTTATCACTTAGTCAGTAATCGCTTGTTGTTCGTGTATTCTACGCTCTATTCATATTCTCTTGTAACTAGGACTCGAATTGTCTCTGCAATTTTTAAAGCAATAGTACTACAATTTAAGATACACCACGCTCAAATCTATCCAAAATTACTTTTTTTATAAGGAAAGCTTGCTAAAATAATACACGAGACAAAGTTAATTTGTGAATACTTTAGTTATTTCAAAGATCACACTAAAATATATTCAAAATTGCGGGAATAATTTGTCCTTAATGACTTAGACTTATATTGTATTGATTGAAGCTAAATTTTGGAAGCTTCATAGAACCCACGGATTTAACATTTAATGGCTTATTTATTAAATATCTATTTAAAGTAAATTTTTTGACCATATTTTCTATGATAAAATTCTTCTGTTTGTGAACCGGCTAGATTAATGACTTATGTTGATCCTCTGGCAGAAAGGTAAAGTGTTGCTTACACGTTATCATCCTTCCGCTACAGGTACGACTTCTACCAACAGCGATAATCGTATCTGCGCGAAGTCAAGTACTTCTAAAAATTGCAATGATGATTACGATTTTGTGACATAAGAAATATACCCCGCCATCCAATACGGCTTGGCTACAACCAATGCAAAAAAGCAACACTTATCAAGTCTCCCCAGCTATAACTGTTACCTGATAAAGAAGTTGACAAAATTACTGGAACTTGAAAGTCTGAAGAAGTTAATCATAATACGCGTGGTTGATTCAAGGATAAAAATATTTTTTGTTTGATTTCTTTTCTCTAACAAATAAATTATAAATATATAATTTATTTCTTATTTCTTGAAAATAAATTATAAATATATCGATAGTTTTTGTAATATCTTTTAATATTTTCAATATTTAAAAATTGATGGGCTGATTTTATAGGCTTGCGTTTTTAGAAAATTCCCAAGTGCAATGTTTATCCATTTCGAGCAACTCAAAATTCTTTTAATGTTTTAAGATTCATCCTTTTGAGTTAGTAAATGTTAAGAAATAAGCATGTTATGAAAGTTGATGGCTAAAATTAAGTTGTACAACGTCGCGAATTACTTTTGGTCATTGAAGTTAGTTTAATTGAGCTGTTACGAAAGATATTAGAATGTTCTTAAAAGTCTAGAATCTTGCCAGTAATATCAAATGTCCATTAAATATTAGTCGCACCTTAAAATTAATTTTGGCAAATATGTTTCAGTTGAAATAAAATTTGTTTAATTGCTTAATTGCTCAAATATTTTAATTTAAAATTAATAAAAATATTTCAGATAAATTAACGAGACTAAAAATTCAAAATTTAATTTTTTGAAAACAAAATTAAAAATTGAATTTTTGTACAGGTTTAAATGGCTATTCCAGCACTAATTAGTACTAATTACTAATTTTTAGTTCAAATGACTATGTCCTTGTTAGTACGATTTAGGACGATTCCAAAAGTAGATTTTTAAGAAACTCGTGAAAAATCTAAAATTTTCCATTATTGAAAACTATTGTTTTTTTTACTGGAAAATGCAGGCTCCACTCCTTACAGTATTAACAACCACTCGATTAAATAAATATTTGAAGAATTATCCTTAAAAATTGATTAGTCTTTAATATCTTCGAATTAGTTGTCATTTTGAAAGCATCGTTCATTTAATAATATCCAAGTTTGCTGTTTATTATTTAGACTAAATATCATCCCTTCGCTTGTAAAACTTTGATACCTAGATTTTAACATATAGACACTTTATAAAGGTTCAAATGACTGTAGTTGTTCCAGGACTAATCACTAAGTTGTGCTTGCACGATGGTAGCTAAATCGCTAGTGTATATGGAAAGTACTATCGATATATTACTTGCTAATTTTGGAATAAAAAAATAAAATTCGAAAGGAGGAGTGCGAAGGTGTATATTTTTTTAAATAACAGACAAGCATTTGCTTGCATATTTTAACGATTTTTACACTTTAAAGCAAATTGTGTAGTTATAGCTATTGTGACCTGCTTAACTTTATAAGAATTTTTTAATTATTATATTATACAATATTACATTATTAAATATTATATTATTAAATATTATTAGATTATTAGATTTTTAAATTATTATAATATTTTATAATTATATAATTATGTATTTATCCAATCGGGTAAAAGCGGAGTAAGCATAAATTATAAAACAAATGTTTTTTTAATTTGTAATTTAAAGAATTTGAGAAAATCAACTTCGATCGTTAATTTAAAATATTTCATCATCTAAGCTCTATTTTTCAGATGTTACTGTTTTGAGAAATGCAATGCTTTAAAATTTTGACTGCTTTTCAACGTGATTCCGTATATTATAGCGAACCACGATCAAAACATTACCATTTATAAAACATTAGTTATATGTTGACTTTATAATTTGATAATGTCATCATCATGTTATTGCACAAGTCGTAGGTTTATTTAACACAATAAATGCTCGTTTGTATCAATTGCTTAATAAAATTAGAATGTGTCAGTCATAACTAAATAGGATCCGTGAAATGGAAAAAATAACGGTAAAACCTTGAGTCTTTATGTTTGTACTATAAATGGTATAAACGGTATAAATGGTATAATAGCCGCAACACATTAGTCGAATATTGAGTAGGAGCTGATCGAGCCATGAGAATATAATGATGTCATGATGACATCATTATAAACTTCATTATTATTTGGATAATCGGTTACTGAAGATTTATTAAAAAAATTGTATTTTTGCTTTTGGCGCATCCAACCCACATTTTTAGCACATTTTATACTATTTTAGATGTATCATCTACATCAATGTTCCAGAACCATTTTGACTGTACTGACCAGGTCAATATTTTAAAAATCTACTTGGAATCGTCAAACTACATGCCAATTGTTTTAGAATTAAATTTAAAATATGAATTTTAGAATAACCACAGAATTGTGTAAAATGTTTTAAAGGCATTTTTAATGTTTCAAACCACATATATCAAATCAATATGAACATTTTGTTTATCTTCAACAAGTCGGTTCCACATAGGCGATGCCTCAAGTAGGCATATATTTGGTCAATAGATCAATCGATCTTTTGTTTTGCTGAAACAGCAGAAAATTCAGGTAAGATGTGAGAAATGGCAATAATGATTTAAGTGATTTAAAATGTTATTATGCTCTCCCATAACTTTAATTTAAAACATGGTTAGAGTTGAAGAAGAAAATTCACTTCTAAAGCCGCCGTCGTTCACCCTCCCCTAATAACTGTTCTTCAATTTGCAAGGTCGTTAACAGATGGTCTATTGCGAAATGGGTCTTGGATCTTTTGATGCCTCAAAATTCTTCAAATTCGTCTAAAGCAAAAATAAATGATTATAAACAAGTCTATAATATTGTTTGTTTTCTTCCCGAACATTATGATAGTATCGGAAACTAAAATCTAAAATCCCTTCATTTACACGCCGTATCAACATCAACATTTGTATATTTCCATATACAAAGTCATATTATTTCAATGTGCGAGATAAGACATTTATAATATGTATCCATCTCCTCACAAAGTTGTTAAAAAATACGTGAATTTAGGGCGTGTGCTGTAATGTGGTTAATGGCTTTAATGACATTACACATCACATTGCCAAGTTCTGGCGTCATGTTTCTACTTGTAAACATTTTCCCGTGGATGATACAGTTCTTAGATTCACCTTTTGGGACAACCTCCTTAATTCGTGTTATCAACTCAGATAGTCTTCCGGTCATAGCAGCAGTACTATCTGTGCATATACTGACACAACACTTCCAATCAGGATTCTTTATGATATATTCATTTATTAAGCAGAATATTTGGGCTCCTCTGGTGTGGCTCGGTAAAGATAATGCCCATAGTAAGTCATCTTGTACATCTTCCTTATAAATGTATATTATAAAATCAAACAGTAATGTCCTGTTATCGATATATGTAGATTCGTCTACCTGGAATGCATACCAGGGCGATTCGGATATTCTCCACAGTAATTGTTACTCAATATCCAGGGCAATTTCATCGATCCACCTATTATAGTGCTAGCAGGCAAAGGTACATTTGATATTTATGTTGCTGCGGCTTCTCCAAGAAGTTCATGACAAATGTTTTGTACAAGGCAATATCAATTATTCGCCTATCGTAAATGCTTTTTTAGATCTAGCAATACGATTTACCACTAAGAAAGATGCTTTTAGGACTTTTCCGTTTAATGAGACTATCCCATACATAAACAATTTCTCTCGTTCTTGTTCCTGCTTTCTTTTTTTAAATCCAAAGTTTTATCTAGTGACTGATGATTTGTTTTTAAGTGACGAAGCAATTTAGAAGATTTCATTGCATCATTAGCAAAGTGGTCACCACAGATTAAGCATATAGAAATAGTAATGATGTTGTTTATGACTCTATATAACTATATTGTTAATATGACTCGTTATATTTTCTGATCATAGTTTTCTTTTAAATTGGTATGCTTCTCCTCCGTCTCATTGCTTGCATTATTTGAACCACATGAATATTGTTTCTTATAGCTAGCATTAAATTTATCAAGGAATTTTTCTACGATGTTCGGGTTTTACTCATCTGGCTTTATATGGATAAATTTTTTGACGATTTTACAAAAAATAATATAAAATGAACATCGAAATATCTTCCATTTTGAACAGTGTAAGGTACATAATTTGGATCTATAAGTGTTTTTATAACAATATCATTTGTGTGTTAATATAATTTGAAGAGTATTTTCACATCACAAGATATCCTGAGGTATAGTGATTTTCTCTGTACAATGTCTTTTATATATTAAAAACATTGTCAATGGCCTTTGTTAAAATAATCTGATATAAAATTAATTAAATCAAAATTTTGTCACGGACCGCACATGTCCGCGGACCGGGGCTGGGGATAACTGATCTACAGTATAAGAATTAATCTGGAGAAAATAAATTTAGCAACCAATTTGACTACGTCATATCTTGGTTATAAATATGTACATCAATGCGACAAAGTAAAATGAGACGTTTACTTTTTGTGTTTAAATCTGTAATTCGCTCTGATTAGTAGACAACGATTTTATCGACAATCTACTTTGTTTTGCTAAAATCATATTTTAAATTTGGATTTACGCGAAAGATCGATATCATAAGGTATATTTTTATTTAATTTTTTAAAATTTCTGTATTTTCGGCACTAGATAGCCAAACAGTTGCTGAAAATTGTATCCTTTCAGTTTCTCAATTCCATAACACCCCGTTCAAAAAATGTCTTCCAAAATAAAATGCAGTAACTTTCCACATGTCGGATATAATTACTGAACCTGATTTTATATATTATTTATCACAAATTTCGGAAAGTGTAGCCGCACTCCGTCAACGCTTTCTGATGTAGGGAAAAGAAGGGCAAGAGGGAGAATGAAATGTAAAGGAGTGGGTAATGGGAAACCTTCCCCACTTAACCCATTAATGGGTTAATGTGTTTCCCACTTAACTCATTTCCCTTCTACCCCAATGGGAAATGGGGTAAATATAAAATAGGTTAGAGGAAAAATTGATAGAGTTAGAAAGGTTAAAGGAGGAATGGGTTGAAGGGAAGGGGTAGATGGGAAGTTGTTAGATACATAAAGGGGGTAAATAACAATATGTTCGGTATTTTTAGACAAATTCTTCCAGATTAGAAGGATTTCATTTTTTAAAAATCGATAATAATTACAAATGTATATACTGGAAGGTGTTGTTTATATTAGCTATCTAGTGCCGAAAATACAGAAATTTTAAAAAATTAAATAAAAATATACCTTATGATATCGATCTTTTGCGTAAATCCAAATTTAAAGAATGATTTTAGCAAAACAAAGTGGATTGTCGATAAAATCGTTGTCTACTAATCAGAGCGAATTACAGATTTAAGCACAAAAAGTAAACGTCTCATTTTACTTTGTCGCATTGATGTTTATATTAATGACTAAGATATGACGTTGTCAAGTTGGTTGTTAAAACTAAAAGTATTTTTTAGTACTTTTAATTAATTTTATCCGGACTAATTTTTATACTGTGGATGAGTCATCTAAACAGTATAAGATGAGCCAAAAAAAAATTGAAGGTTGAATGCTTCAAATGTAAATGGCCCATATTTTGTTATAACATTAACCACTTATTCGACAACCTGCGATTAAATATCTTTCGCTGGTTTTTTCTAAATATTACCCTCAATAAAATGTCAATTCACTAAGTGCATTGTTCTTACCTTTTAGAATCATTGATAACAATGGAAGATTACAATCAGGTGATACATGCAGGCGATCAAACACCTGCATTTTATCATATACGAGATGACATTTTTCTTTACTAAAGAGTCTACCGATTAAATGTTTTTTCTTGCTGCGATGTCATCAACAAACAAAAAGTGCCGAGAGTTTTAGCAGTTTTTGCTGATTGTTATCTTTCTGGTAGGAACGGTAGCTGCAATAGTCACCAACCAAATTCTGTAGGTGGTAATTCGATAAGTGAATTTTTCACTAAAAGCACTTTCATGAACATATCATTATTTAATTCGGCAAAAACTATAAACTGATTATCCTCACTTCGTTTATTTTCAAACCTATTGTATTGATTTAATTCTATTCAAAATAGTTGTTTAAAACTAAACATTAAACTTTTGTTTCTTAAAAATGCTTGTATCATAACAATTGTCTTAAATACAAAACTTACGGGTTAAATATGGATAATAACAAAAATATGACTAAATAAGTAAAAGTCAGAAAATTATCGTTTAAAAATGCTTGATACGTATTCTCATAGTGACGGACAAGGGGGATCTCTCCAGCTTACACCAGTGCACTGGATTTCGTCTAAACCACTCAGAATCTCTTAAACACTTGAGGGTTCAGTCGAAGTGGACAGCTGTAGGTAATCGCGAGATGAGGAACTTGAGAAACCTTAGTCTTTGCTCAGAAAGACGTCCTCAAGATAAAAGACTAATCTCGAGATTGCCCAGGTGCACCATAAGCACACCTGAACACTTCCTCTCAATGACAGATGCTGGGCCCGTTTCAGGGCCCAGCTAGTTTTCATAAGGACACTTTTGAATCTATTCAAGTCTGATCTTGAATAGATTAGGTAAACCCCCGAAGGTTTACCATTATGAAGGCTGGGAGTGGATGATTCTGCAAAATGGAGCAGAGAGTTGAGAGTGCTAGTCTCTTTAATTTTTTATTTGTCTCAGGGGCGCCATTAAAGTCAACCACCTGGGATTTTGCGGAGAATTGGATGTGATGATGTTAACTGGTCTTTTAATCTTTTAAAAAGAAGGGATGATGTCAGAAACTTCATATTTGCACCTACGTCCAGAGAACAGGGCTGTGGTATTATCATCGTATACCACTAGATGTTGGTCGCGTTTAAAATTCTTGAATAGTACAATGGAGGTAGCAAGATATAAGATAGGTGAAAAAGGTGATCCACGAGGCACACCAGTAATAGGGTAGAACGGACAAGCATCAGGGTCGTCCCTATAAAAAACTGCTTGGTATTAAGCAATTGTTAACAATTCTCGCATGCAACACGATGGAGCTCAGAGAAGAGATAACCAAAGGAATAAAAAAATACGGTAAAAGGCAGCGGAATACTCAAGAAAAACATCTACAACGAGCTGATAACTGTTGTCTTGGCAAAACCGATGAACTTCACCAACTGTCGAATGTACCAAGCGACCTTTAAAAACCTAGTGAGATTAAATTAAGTCTAATTAAATGATCGCGAATTATACGCGCAAGCGCTTTTTCATAAGTGGAAATGAGGGAGTTTTCTATCGAAAGAGGGCGAAGATTTTTTAGGGCATGAGATAAAAAAATTTAGGCTAAAAATATTCTTCGGCTAATAATAATGCCGGCCACATCGAATGATGATGCTAATAGCATAGGGATGACGACTTCTCTTTTAAAACTGTCAAAAGCTGACAGACGCGAGAAGAGCGTGGCGCCTGAGATCTGGAGATCAACGTAAGTTGACACCAGGCATTCAGGATATCGGTAACCGATAAATCCCTGCTCCTGAAGTAACCCCAAGACGGGATTGTTTGGGGAGATTGAGTGGCTCCATAATTGTGCAGGGTTAGTGACTCCTTCAAAACTTTGTCAAGGCGATGTCAATCCAACCCGATGCGCTCTATCGGGAACACCCTCTCTCTTCGTGGTGGAGTTAAGGATCTCATTTTTAACCTCTGACTTATCTATTGTATATTTTGATTTCTTTAACGAAAAGCTTGCTGACTTAAACACGATTAATTTTAAGCCAATTCAGGCTTCCTTAAAAGTAGCAAACATTCCTCCGTTTCTGAATTCAGAAGAAGTTCTTGCCATGGAGAATCAATTCAAAGTGTCTAATACTAGTTTTATCACTGAAAAGAACGGCCCAACAATACCAGTTGCCTTCTGCTCCACCTCGGTGGATCGGATGACCAGATCGATGTATCGGTGTTCCACCTCGGTGGATCTGTGAACAGATCGGCATGTAACCCTTTTCTAGAGCACAACTTAACTTTTACTATGATCGATACAGACAACCTAGCCTACCCCAGTGTTATCGCTTCCGCAAGTGGGGACACAGGCGGTCAGAATGCCACCTACCCCAATCGGGTGAAGTATGTGGCTCTCTTGTCGAGCATACACCTGGCGTGGTCAAGAACATGTAACTATTTTAAAGCTTATAAAAACGACACTGTGCTGATCCTGTTAAACACTATACCTTCGTGGAAGCTAGCATAGCTAATAACAAACTTTCGCACCTGGATATACTCCGCCGAATCGATGCCAATCATCAGGCCTCTTTGAAAAAACTTAGAATAATGATTTCCGGCTTTGATTAGCAAAATATGTGGTACACAAAGTCAGGCTACATCAAATTCAGATAATTTGTCTAAGGGAGCTCCTGCTTCAAAGAAGAGGATAGCTTCCACCCATAATATCTACTCCCTCAAACTATCTAGAAGAGGGAAGGACTGGGAATTGGCGGCGGTCACTACGGGAAATGAAGGTAACGCCAGTGGGCAAATGACTCCCTCTGTTGAGGCCGTGAAGGGCAACGTTCTCGTCTTATGTTTCAACTAGGAGGAGGGCGCCCACTCCGGTAACTCTAACGCAATGGGAAGTAATCGAAAGCCTTTTTCACTGAAGATTTTTCTTCAGTGGAATTCGGGAGGTGCTTCCGCTCTTAGGCTTCTATCTGGTAGATATGCAGATGATATAGTCCTACAGAAGACGCGGTCCATCCGTCTCCCCCTTACAACATGACTCGATGTATCCCAAAGTATATAATCACCCACTTTACTCCTCACATAACCCCTCTAGACTCATCTTCTTCTCAAGGCTTTCTAACCGTAGTTTTGTGCCCATTAAGGTCTTTGCGCTTACTAAACTATTATTGTCAGCCCTTCCTTATTTATCTATATCCCTTGTTAAAAACGGTAAACACACCAGCGTAGCCAATGTCTATATCTTACCAGAGGAAATTCACAAGAACCGTGATCTTCTGGATCACATCTTAGGCAGCGGCTACGACATGTTACTTGGTGACTTCAACGACAGAACTGTTCGTTGGATTAATGCAGCACTCCGCAGAACCAGGAACGAATATCTTGTACATAAAACACCAACCCCACCTTTCACTGCTCTACAACAAATTCACTCCTCAACATATTACTGCTACATAGGATGTGGTTGCTAAATCCCATCTGTACTGAGCAGTCGCGCTAATAGCTGATTTCATCTCATTGCCTAATACGCTGGCGGCTAGAGGAATATACGTTGCTTAGAAGGAGGTTTCACTTTGATCTTATCAAAGTGGCCTTCTTTCAGATAGTTATCCAACTATTCCACATTATATGGAATAAACGTTTGACCGAATTTAATTCCTACCTCTCTTCGCAAGCTACCGGGATCCTTTCGATTACCTATAAAGGTCGCATTTACAATTCCACTCATATAAAACTCAAGGTCTTAGCAAAAATGCTACACCTTTATAATCTCTATGCTTCCTTCCGGAAGATTATCTCAAGTGAATACTGGAGTTCTAGATATAGGATCCAGCTTAGTAGGGATAGGACGAATATTGCTCGTTTTAATCTTTCTCATGCTTTCTTCCGGAAGATATTCAAGAAGGAGAAGTTTGTCTGCTGGCGGGAAACCGCATCGGATTGGATTTGTAGTAAACGCCGTGATAGAGTTTGGGAGGAGTCATTAGCCCTACATAGTTACGGAGCCACGCTTTATCCCCAGCCAATCTCGCCCTAGGGTGACTTTATGTGCAGGGACTTATCTGTTACGGATATCCTTAACTCCTCGGGCCCACTTCCGGAAATCTCCAAAATCGTCGATTCACTCTCTTCTCGATGGAGTGAAATATACAACATCTCGTTGTATATGCTGATGATACCACGGCACTGTTTTCTGGACGCAGGTGCAAAGATGTAGTGTCGGACATTAGCCATTTCTTTCTAAAATTTAAAGATCAGGTTACCCATTCGAATCTTATTTTTAACTCCAAAAAATTGCAGATTGTCGTCTTTCATGGCGCCCCTGCCACAAAAAAAGAAACTTAAGATACTAGCACACTCTGTTCTCTTCTCAATTTTGCAGCATCATCCACTCCACATCTTTATGAGTCGAGTAAAATATCTGGGGTCGACGAAAGCTAACCTGGATAGACTTAAACTTATCGTGAAGAGAACTAGGTGACCTCTTAATCGAGCCTAGCATCTGTCATTGATTGGGAAAACCCAAGTACGCCTATAAGGGTACTTAAGCTATCTTGGGATTAGTATTTTTCTCTAGAGGACGTCATTCAGAGCATAGACTTAGGTTTCTTAAGTACCTCATCTCGATATTACCGACCATAGTCCGCCTCGACTGTACTCTTAGGGGGTGAGAGACCCTGAATGGGTTAGTCGTAAGCTGGCCGTTGGTGCGCCCGGGGTATAGATATCACTGTACCTGAGGTTGTGATATGTATAGAAGACACAGAGACTGATAAAGAAGATTTATTCTAACCTAATTATATGTTTGCTGTCTTTTGTTTTCTTACGGGTGTTGTTTTTTTATTTATTTAATGTACTTGACCATTGTGTGCACTGACTGGTCATTTAGCAGCACGGCTGGTTATGCATTGATCGGTTGCAGTTTGTCGTCAATGATTGTTGTTTATTTACCCTCACTATATTATGATGCTTATCTCAATGCTTTCTATTATTCTTTTTTGTAATATTATTAATAATATTTTTTAATAATATCTATAATATTATTAAAAACTTAATAATATTATAAATATCAAAATATTATAAGTAAGTGAACTTAAAATAGTTTATATTATATTGCATACACGAGCGAGTATCATCATTTGATCGGCCTCATCAATTATCCTCGTGTGAATTCTTTAATCCTAGATGCAGCACTGTACACTACAATCAGCGTAGGTGGACCTCATCAGCAGTGAGCCTACGCCTACCTTTCGTGTTTTGGTCCTTTAATGATCTGCTGAAATTTTCCTCTGCTGCCTTTCTGTAAAAACAAACTATACAGTTTGTAAGGAAAACATTTCCACTTGTGCAAACTGTACGTTGTATCCGTCTTGTAACATAAAGACGGAGATAGCACTACAGTTGACAGAAACAACCGACAATCTGTCTTTTGAATTTTCTTTAAAAAAGAAAATATCTTTATATTTAAAGATATAAATATAAATATATATATATATTTATATTTATATATATTTATAAAGATATATATGTATCTTTATCTTTTATCTTTAATAAAGGATAATTTATGAAGCCGACCAAAAGATTATATTAGATTGTTCATTATATTTATATATAATATATATTATATAATATACATAAAATTTATATAGACTATCTATATTTATAAATGTATTTTATATATTTATACGTAAAATTTCAATGAACGTTTTTATACAAAATTAAAGTTTTGATATAAACGTGAGCGGTTTTCTCTATTTTTAACAACATTTAAAATGTTGTTAAAACTGGATGTATATACGATGATGATACTCCTAACATGTAATGTTCGTAATTACTGGTCAATAGCGAGGTTTTGAAAAGGCAAATACTAAAAATGTATTAAATTTACTCACACAACATTTGTAAAAGTACATTTCCCCTACAATTATGAAAATGTCGCTAAAAGATCGTTATTTGGAACTGCTGCATTATTTACAAATCGAATTTTTAAGCAATTGCCTATTGCAAATTAATATTACAAATTAATTTTGATTTTTATTTAAAACATTTTTAGTAATTATTTCAAGTATTAAAGATGAATTTGTATTCTAATTTAAAGCTTTTGTAACATTCTAGATGATAAAATGGAAAATCGAAGAGAATTTATCTGGCTTGATAAATATTGAAACTATTTATCAGTCAAAACTATATTCTCATACTAAAAATTGAAGTAATTTAAGGTGAATGAAATTATTGTTGATAACAAAACAGTTGTTCTTTTTAATTAATTATTATTAAACTCGTATTTTCTGTGATATCTGGTCATTTGAAATTATGCAAAAAGAGCTATAAAAATGGTAGCCAACGCAAACCAATTTCTTGACAGTTTTCTCATTATCATTGATCTTCCGAATTTTTGCCTATATGTATTTTATTTACTATGTCATTGAGATTCCTGCTGAGGACATGTGAGATAACAAAATTGACAGTGTAGTGATCCCAGGACGCTGATATTCAGTTTCTCTTTCCACAGCAGTTAGTGAATCCAAGTGCAACATACATTAAATTCGCGATAAGAATTATTATTGAAAATATCGAAGCACAAAGAAACGAAAATGAATTTTTAAATTTCATGAATTGAAAAATGCATTTTTTGAATGAAAATACAAAATCTTTGTGTACTATCAACATAAGAAGAACAGAAGAAGCCCAACAAAAGAAGCTGCTCAATTTAGGATTAAACTTGTTCGTTAGATTGCTGTTTTAAGTTACCGATAATTCCGATTAATTTTAGGGGAGCACGTTTATTATCCTTGTAAACAAAATCGGGGTCTTTGAATAAATGACCATATCATTTAGATGGTAAAATATTTCGGTTGACAAGATAGAGTCAGTCATCTCTCCTATAAAGATAAATTTCATTTTTGTTGACCCGGAAACTTTAAATAATTTAAATAATCTAAACAATTATAATTGTTGATATGTTAATTAATTAAAAATTGATTAATTGGTTTTAATTAAAAATATTGTTGTTGATCTCTTCATTTAAGTATTTAAAAAAAGAAATATTTAAAAATTTTCTGAATATTTTTTGTTAAACATTATGATAGGTTTAGTAACTGTACGATTTGTGCGGCAAATAATAAAGTGCATTGGATAGAAATCACAAAGAAATGTTCTAATAAATCTTTTATTTCGAGTTGTGCTACTTGATGCTATATAATTTTCATCGACTAACCGTAAATGTGTACCACCTTTAATTGTAAATTTAGGTAATTTTCAACAACCTAACCGTCAATTTTAACGATAATATTGTCCACATTCATTAAAAATAGAACACTTCCAATCTATAATAATTTGACGGATTTTCAAGTCAAAGATGCGCAGGAATATTTTAGCCCTGAATTATGCATTTAAGCCTATTTTATTAATTTTGATCAAATAATACAGACTGGCATCAATGAATAATGTTTTGTCAAACATATATCGAATAAATTAAATATATTGAATATTATTGGTATTAGAATACTAATATAGTAGACTATAAATTAGTCTGTAGATTGTTGAAAAAATTAGATAAAAATTTATTTAATCTGGGAGAATTTAAGCAAATTGTATAGCACAACAAAAATACTGAAATTCATTTTAAATTTCCATTATTTAAAATTAATAAGTACTCGAGATATCGCAGCTCTTCTTATGAAACTTTCACCATAAAAATTCTACCAGATATGAATCTAAAATCTGCCTGAGCTCCGTATTCTTTTTATTTCGCTTTTTTAATTGTTCCACATCGACTCAATCGTTTGTCTGGAAACAAATTAATTGTCAAATGCTGGATACTTATTGTTTGTGAATACATATATGTGATCATTCAATAGTCACTAGTTGAAATACGATTATATGTACTTTTACTTTATATTTGAATACTCACTTTAAAAATAATTCGCTATGTATTGTCTTCATTCGGCGTTATTTTGACTTTTGACTAACCATTCACAAATGAGCTTTACCGATATTGACCTATTGCAGTTGACAATAAGGCAGAAATTCTGATTTTACCGAGTCGTTACCCATGTCGGCTCATTACTGAGTCGTTAGCCATGTTGATGAAATTACAGCTGAGAGTTGTACTTGATGACAATTCCTTGTGGAAAACTTCGCAGCTGATATACTTCTAAATATTTATACATGTTTGTGTTGACATGTCTTTTAGCTGTATTTTATTAATTTCCTCGTGATCCAGATACTTAATAAATTGCTTTATGTTTTAATTTATATTAATATACCTCAATAAAATTAGTTTTCCTTACTATTGGCTTTTGATTTTAATTGATGTTAAATCATTTGATTTGATGTCCGATATATTATTCGTAAAATATTTATATATTTATTTATATATTATTTGTCAGATATTTTATTTTCTTACATCATAAGTAGTTTATAAAAATTATAAATTTGTAAAATTGCGACATTTAATAAATGTAGTTATAAATTATCAATGTATAATGTATGTATGCAGAGTATTAGTCTTCATTACAGAAGTCAAAATTAATGAATCCTGACTCCTGCCTTTAAGCGTACACTTTAAATGCAAATTAAACAAAATCTATAAATTTTATTAATTAATAAATGAGTAATTGAAATTTGCTATAATTTTAAACGATTATTTTAAACCATTTAAAAGAATAGATTATTCGTGATCTAAATATGGGATTATTTCTTTGTTGATAAACAATATTCCATATTCTTGATTTAAATTATTAAATCAAATCAGCTAACTGAGTCTACGTATTTAACATAATTATAAAATAAACAAAACATAATAAATAAATTTATATTTTTGAAGAATAGATAAGGCTGTTAACATAACTTTTAATGTATTATCTCTTAAATTAATTAATAATTTGCGTTGTATTTTGAGATCTCAATCAAACGACTGATGTTTTTTCTTAATTAATTATATTTTACAACTTGTCTGCCATTTATACAATAATCAAATCAGCTAACTTAGTCTACATTTAGCTGATTTTATTTTATTTGTAAAATAAACAAAACATAATAATTCTAAATCAAAATTTAATAATTAAATAATAAAATAAATAATTTTTATAGATTTTTTATAATTTAAATCAAGTTAAAATAAAAAAATTGAAATAAAAAAATTGAAATTTATATTTTCAAATATAAAATGCGTTGCATATAAAAAATAGAAAAAATTGCCAATTGATATTATTCAATCTAATATTATTAAATTATGATATAATATAATATTTAATGTTATAAAATGTTATATTTTATAAATGGTAATATAATAATTACCACAACGGACTATGTATTTAAAGAATTTGCTGTTTACATTAAAAAAATAGTCATTTTAAACGATTTTTAAAATGATCGTTTAAAAATCGATCATTTTAAACGATCGATTTAAAATGATCGGTCGTTTTAATGAGTGGAGGGTACGCCCCCATTTCTCTTAGGGTGATAAATCGTAGATCGTTTAAGAAATATCATTTTTCACGATTTTCTTATTTAATTTGCGATTAGATTTTGCCAGTTATGTATAACGTTGATTGTAGTTTTAATATAAAAAAACGGATTGTAGTCAGGTGGTTTTCATCGCAGTTAACCAAAACATAGTGATAACGATATTATTATCCGTTTAATGTCGTTTTAATTTTGTTCAGTTATTAGGGGAAGAAATTTGTCTGAAGATAGTTGATTAACTACGTAAATGAATGTATTTCAGCTGTTCTTGGACGGAAATACATTTATATTGCAATTGTTGGGTCAATGATGTGTAAGAAAGGTCTGTATCCTTTGCCATACTCGACATCAATTTTCAAACATATGAAAAATGAAATCATCAACAAAGGACTAACTATCAATAACAAATGACTGATAGATATAATTGTTGCTAGCGATGGGCATACATTCTGAAAATTGGCTAGAACTAACAATCCGTTTATCAATTAAACGGATTGAACTAATAATCCGTTTATCAATTAAACGGATTGAACTAATAATCCGTTTATCCTTTAAATTCGATGCGGGAGTCTAACTAATAATAATATATTTTTTAATATCTAATAAACATGCAATAAACAGAAACAGATTATCGTCTTCGATGATAATCTTCAGACAGATTTGGCCTTACCTGCAACGACCAACGCAATGCTTTCCGATTGAACCAATCAGGGTCTTCCACACACCTGCAAGCCCAATCAAAACGCATTATGGTCAGTAGTCTCGACGTTAGGAGTTTCAGAAATCTTAGTATTTGTTCCGGGGGACGTCCCCTTGAGAGGAAGACTAATCCCGTGATTGCACATGTGCACTAAAGGCGCACCTGAGCACTCTCACTTAATGACAGATGTTATGCCCGTTTCAGGGCCCACCTAGCTCTCATCGGGACACTCTTAAACTATTAAAGTCGTATCCAGCGGTCCATTGAACTGTAATGGTAAACTCCAGGTATATTACTAGATTTGTAAAGACCGTTAGGGGTTGATTGCTAAAATGGAGGAAAGTGAAAAGATTGCTAGTCTCTTTAGCTTTTTCTTGATGGCAGGGGCACCATGAAAGACAACCACATGCGATTTCGAGGAATTTAGAAAAAGATTGGATGGGGATAACATATCTTTTAATTTTAAAAAGAATTGGCTGATTTTAGAGACTAAAATTTTCTGAACATGCGTTCATAAAACAGGACTGTGGTATCATCAGCGTATACCACTAGATTTTGATCACGTTGAAAAAATTTAAACAGAACAATGGAAACAGCAATAAATAAGATTGGAGAAAGTGGGGACTCTTGAGGCACACCTGTAATTAGATAGAACTGACGAGCATCAGGGTTTTTTTGTGAAAAAATCACTTTGTATACAACAATATCTCCACCCTGTTAACAATTCTCGCAGGCAACCCAATGGACCAGATAAAGGAGATAACAAAGGGAATAGAGATACGGTCAAAAGCAGCAGTAAAGACAAGAAAGACAGTACTAGCAAGCTGATGGCTGTTATATTTAAAAAATTGTGCACCTCACTTATTGCAGAATAAATCGAACGCCTTTTTCAAACGCATTAAAACCTAGTGGGATTAAATTTCGCCTGTTTAAATGATCACGGATTTTTCGAGCAAGCGTTTTTTCGTAAATAGAAATGAGAGAGTTTTGAATCGAAATGGACGCAGGTCTTTAGGACATGTAACTGACTTTTTCTTTGGTAAAAATAGTCGACGGCTTATATTAAATAGTCGACGGCAATATCAGCTGGTGAGGATAAAGCATAGTGATGGCGACCTCCTTTTTTGACTGTCCGTCAAAAGCTGACAGACGCGAGTGGAGAGTGGCGAATGTGCTTGGAGGTTCCCGGAAGCGGATCCCAGGAGTTCAGGATATTCGTAACCGAAAGATCGTAACTCCTGAAACCGCTCTAGGTAGAGATTGACAGAGGAGAAAGAGTGGCTCCATAATTGTGATTGGATATTAAATATTTCAAAACTTTATCAAGACCTATGTTACTAATCCAGTCCGATGTTCTTTCCTTCCAGATAACAAACTTCTCTTTCTTGAAAACCTTCAAAAATGAATACTGAGACGATCAATGTTAGCCTTATCCCTGCTCAATTGAAGTCTATACCTAAAACTCTTGAGAGGTGTAAAATGTTTCCTATGACTTTGAGTTTTGTCGAAGTGGGATTTAAAATATTACCTTTATAGGTAGTCGAAAGTATCCCGGTAGCTTGCAAAGAGAGGTAAAAATTAAATCGGGTCAAGCTCGCATATTCTACAATGCGAGCTTGACCAGAATTCCGCTAATGGATATTCAGTGAAAAAGGATATTGACTACTTTCCATTGAATTGGTTTACGTTAGAAGAGCTGCTTTATAGTTGAAGGCAGCTGTGAAAGGGTTGCCTCTTCCACTACCGGATGAAACTAAGAACTTATTGTTCCCACCCGGGCTGATAGGAATATCTTCATTTCCCTTATTGGCACAACCATCGATCAGAGCTTCCTCATTTGTCAGTTTCCATTTTTCGCCTGTCTTCGACATTTTAATTACCTTCTTACCGTTAGCGGAAGATTCTTGTTTTTTGGAAGATGCTTGGTATTTCAGAATTTGAGACGGTGATAGCATCGCAGAGATTACTTGTGTTAACAATTTCTCTAAGTTCTTTCAGAGTTCTGCAAATTTTATGTCCGCAAGGACCTTGTACTTTCAAATTCCTTCTTTGTCGAATGTGAGGAATCCAGCACTGATGAATCAGTACTATTGAAAATTGTCCCTGTGGCTTCGGAGAAAGTCTTCGCAGCTGCTGAAGGCTTCCTCATATGCCGGCTTTGGTACTCCTTGAATTTTATGCATTTTTGAGTATGCAGGGTTATTTAACACACAGTTTACGCATGTTGGATCATTATCCTTCGGACATTTAAAATCATCCCATGGTTCTTAGCATGTGGAGTGTCTCGATTCAGCACAGCAAGAGGATCCCCAATGGCCCAACTGTGACATTTTTGGTAATGAGGAAAAGTGACATTATTAGATAATACGTGCTAAAAGGATAGGTTCGTACGCAGGAACGGATTATGTGCGTTCATCGCCAGCACCATCGCATTGTCAATCGTAGTTGTGACGAAAGCAACTGGAAGTAAGGACCCATTTTCCTTTTAATGAATCGTACTTATCCAAGTGCGAATGTTTCTTCAAAATCTTTTATGTCGTCAATGTATGGGCCAAATTCGATGTTGTTGATTTTAACAGTGGCCGAGATGGCCTTATGTTCAACAGTACCGAGTTGTCCTAGGTTCTTTTAAAAGTAACCAACATATGATTGTGCCAGATCATTTGTGGCAAAAGGTATATGAAACTTGCCAGGATACTTTTTGTCAGAATTGTAGACTATTCTGTTAGAATGGTTACCCACGAAAGGCTTCAGAAATATTTTAAAAAAGTCCTCCACTTTTTGTGGTTAACTTATGTTTATTTCCCCAAGGTTTAAGAGCTTCATAACTGGAGGAAACTCGTTAGATTTGCTAAAAGATCAACTAACCTGCAATATATCGTTGTTCCATTCGACTTTGAGTGGGAAACTATTAGAAGTAATAAAAAGAATTTTTTTAACATAATAATACGGTCAACAGGAAAAAAAGGAAAACAACTAAAAACAAGACAATCAAGCGAACCACAAATTAATGACATTGTTCGGTGTTCCCCAAAACTTACGGCCTCAGGTCCATTGGGATCTGAGTCTTCCAACTAATCCAACACGCCGCCTTCCGACTGAACCATCCAGGGTCTTTCACCCTGAAGAGTCCAATCGAGGCGAAATATGCTGGGTAAACGAGAGACAAGGAGCTTGAGAAACCTTAGCCTTTGCTTCGGGGGACGTCCTCTGTAAAAGAAGACTAATCCCAGATAGCCGAAGTACCCCAGAGGCGCACTTGGGTTTTCCCATTTAATGACAGATGCTGAGCCCGTTTCAGGGCCCATCTAGCTCTCTTCAGAATACGTTTAAGTCAATCCAGGTCAGCTTTCGCTGGCCAGTTCACCGTAACGGTAAACCCCAGGTAATTTACTCTACTCGTGAATTTAGATAGGGGTTGATTAGTAAAAAATGAAGAAGAGTGCTGAGAGTGCTTATCTCTTAAGTTTTTTTAATCGCAATGGTGCCATGAAAGATAACCACATGCGATTTGCTAGAGTTTGAATAAGATCGGAAGCGGGGAACTGATCTTTTAATCTTAAAAGGAAACGGTTGATGTCCGAGACTACATATTTGCACCTGCGTCCCGGAAACAGGGCTGTGGTATCATCAGCGTATACCACCAAATGTTGATCGCGTTTAAATCTTCTATAAAGTATAATGGAGGCAGCAAGATACAAGATTGGAGAAAGTGGGGATCCTTAATGTACACCCGTAATAGGGTAGAACTGACGCGCCTCAGGGTCGTCTTTATAGAAAAATTGCTTAGTGTACAACAAAATCTCCACCCTGTTAACAATTCTCACAGGCAACCCGAGGGACTTGAGGGAGGAGATAACGAAGGGTATGGAGATACGGTCAAATGCAGCAGAAAAGTCGAGGAAAACAGCCACAACTAGACGATGGCTATTATCCCGACAGAACTGTTGCACCGCACCAATTGCTGAATCAACCGAGCGACCTTTAACAAACTCATGGAAACCAGTGGGATTAAATTTCGCCTACATAGGTAGCAGATTTTACGCGCAAGCGCTTTTTTGTAAATGGAGATGAGGGAGTTTTGTATCAACATAGGCCGCAGTTCTTTAGGACAGGAGACCGGATTTATTTTAAGTATAAAAATTCTACGACTAATGTTGATGCCGGCCACATCGGAAGGGGTGGGTAATAGCATTGTGACGATCACTTCTCTTCTTTGTTCGACTGTCAAAAGCTGACAGACCCGAGAAGAAAGTGGACCGGCGGATTTAGAGGTGCCCGGAAGAGGCCCCCAGGAGTAAAGAATATCTGTGACAGATATGTCCCTACTCCTGTAGTTCCCCCAAGGCGGGATTGACTGAGGTGATTGAGTGGCTCCATAATTATGTAGGGATAGCGACCCCTCTAAAACTATATCAAGACCTTGACTACCAATCCAATCCAATGCTCTATCCTTCCAACAGACAAATTTATCCTTCTTGAATATCTTCCAAAAGGAAGACTGGGCTGGATTAAGGGAAGCAATGCTTGCCCTATCCCCTCCCAGTTGGAACCTATACCTAGTGCTTCAATATTCATTCGAGATAGCCTGTCTGGCAGAAACAGAGAGATTGGGGAGATGCAGCATATAAGCAAAGGTTCTGAGTTTTGTCGGAGTGGGACTGTAAATACGACCTTTATAAGTAGTCGAGAACCACGCGGTAGCTTGCGAAGAGAGATAGGAATTAAATTCGGTCATACTCTTATTCCCAATTTGGTGGAAGCGTTGGATAGCTGCCTGAAAGAAAGGCACTCTGATAGGGTCAAAGTGGAATATCATTCGAAGCAACGTATCATCCTCTATCTGCTAACGAATTAGGTTATAATATGTGGTCAGATGTTGGCGCGACTGCTCCGTACCCTGGGGTTTTAACAACCATCTCTTATGAAGCAGTAGTATGTCGAGGAGAGAGTTCGTTGATGCACAATGAAAGGTAGAGACGGTGGTTTATGAATAAGATAGTCGTTACTGGCTCTGCGGAGTGCTGCATTAATCCAACGATTAGTTCTGTCGTTGAAACCACCAAGTACAATGTCATAGATACTATCCACAATTCTATCCAGGAGGTCACGGTTTTTGTGAATCTCGCCAGGACGGATGTAGATATTGGCTAGACTGAGGCGTTTACCATTCTTACAGAGTGATATAACCAAACACGACAGGCTGGACAAGAGTAGATTTGCAGGAGGGAGGATCTTACGGAGCATTTAAGTAAGGTTAAAAGACCTTGAGACGAAGAAGAGTGATTTGGGGTTATATACGGAGTATAGTGGGAATAAATGTGCTTAGGGATTAATCGAGTAATGTCCTGGTGGGAGACGGATAGACCGCGTCTCCTGAAGGACTGTGACATCTGCATCTCTACCGAATAGAAGTCTACGGGCAGAAGCACCTCTCGAATTTCACTGAAGGATATTCAGTGAAAAAGCTCACGAGTATTCTCCAATTACTTGAAGATTGCTTGTCTGGTTGAGTCTACTAACCTGATGATGTCATTGTCAGTCATTCTACCTGCAACTGCGCCTAAAGTCACTGGGTCATCTTTTTTATTGGGGTGGTAGGAGAGGTGGCGGGAACAATACAGTTTGAAGTTCGCACACTTTCTGGACCACGTCGGATGGGCTCCTCCACAATTTAAACACTTGGGTGAGTAGAAGCACTTTTCGCCAACTAGCGGGCAATTAGTTAGGCCACATACCCGACAAGACTTCTCCTTAACACATCAGGAGCCCCAGTGGCACTATTCGTGGCAAGCATTGCAGTGCGGGTAAGTTAGCTCGTAGGTGCTTATGAGTTTAAACATTAGGTTATGACCCAGAAAGGGGTTACATATGGCTTTTGTTAGGATCTCAGCATTATCAATGGAAGAGGTCACAAAAGCTATCGGGAGAGGAATACCGTTCTTCCTAGTCACGGACCGGAAGTTTGTTAATCTAAATAGTATGTTTAAAGACTCAATATCCTTCTCATCCAGGAGGGGAGGACGATTCAAAATTTTGATGTTAGCTTGAATAGGTTTAAATTGTATTGTCCCAACATCCATTAATTCGTTGTGGAAAAATGTTTCATACTCCTTCGCAAGGTCCCAGGAAACGAAGGAGATCTTGATGTCGGCTTCATAGTAGCGTACTGAGTGGAATATGACTCTATTATTATATTTTTCAGTAAACTTCTGCAAGCATATGTTAAATAGCTTATGGAGCTAATAGCTTAATAACCGCCAGATTTTTTAATTTGGGTATTGGGGAAAGATCCCCAATTACCTCTTTTACGGTAGATGACAACAAACCACTTACCTCGTTTGATATTGTAGACGAAGTTACCTGCATTTTGTTTGAGTTTATACGGTATTCTCCGATTACTGTTGCAATTGTAGAATCTTTTGATCCTCCGATAACACAATTTGCTTATGGAATTTTTTCGCATTCAAATAAATAAATAAAGACTTTATTAAATACACCAAAATATAGCATGCAAGAATAAAAAAAGGTAGGTCATAACCAACTCAGATAAAAAATGACAAAATTTTTCTTTCGTTTTTCATCTTCCCTTTCTCTTTCATTGCCTCAGGTCTAGGGGGATCTGAGCCACCCAACCGATCCAACACGCCGCCTTCCGACTAAACCACCCCGGGTCTTTCACCCCCCGAAGAATCCAATCGGCGCGGACTATGCTTGGTAAACGAGAGACGAGGAGCTTAAGAAACCTTAGCCTTTGCTCTGGGGGACGTCCTCTTGAGAAGAAGACTAATCCCGAGATAGCCCAAGTGCCCCAAAGGCGCACCTGGGCTTTCCCTTTCAATGACAGATGCTGAGCCCGTTTCAGGGCCCACCTAGCTTTCTTCAGGATACGTTTGAGTCTATCCAGGTCAGCTTTCGCCGACCAGTTCACCGTAAAGGTGAACTCCAGGTATTTTACTCGACTTGTGAAGGTGGGAAGTGGTTCAGAGGCAAATATGGAGGAATGCGCAGAGAGTGCTAATCTCTTAAGTTTTTGCTTTGTAGCAGGTGTGCCATGAAAGACGACCACCTGCGATTTAGCTGAGTTTAAAATAAGATTGGATATGGGTAACTGATCTTTTAATCTTAAAAAGAAACGGCTGATGTCAGAGACTACGTCTTTACACCTGTGTCCAGTGAACAACGCTGTGGTGTCATCAGCGTACACCACAAGACGTTGTTCGCGTTTAAATATTTTGAATAGTTTAATAGAGGCAGCAAGATATAAGATAGGAGAAAGTGGGGATCCTTGAGGTACACCCGTAATAGGGTAGAACTGACGCGCATCAGGGTCGTCTTCATAGTAAAATCGCTTGGTAAACAACAGGATCTCCACTCTGTTCACAATTCTCGCAGGAAACCCGAGGGACCTGAGAGAAGAGATCACAAAATGAATGGAGATGCGGTCAAATGCAGCAGAAAAGTCAAGGAAAACAGCCACAACTAGACGATGGCTATTATCCCGACAAAACTGTTCCACATCACCAACTGCTGAATGGACCAAGCGACCTTTGACGAACCCATGAAAACATGGAGGGATCAAATTACGCCTACTTAAATGGTCGCGGATTTTACGCGCAAGCGCTTTTTCGTAAATCGACACGAGGGCATTTTGAATCGAAATGGGTCGCAGATCTTTAGGGCATGAGCAGGATTTTTTCTTAGGAATAAAAACACGCTTACTAATATTGATGCCTGCTACATCGGATGGGGAGGCTAGAAGAATTGTGACGGCCACCTCCCTTCTCTGATCAGCTGTCAGAAGCTGACAGACCCGAGAAGAAAGTGGAACGACGGATTTGGAGATACCCGGGAGTGGATCCAGGAGTTAAGGATATCCGTAACAGATAGATCCCAACTCCTGAAGTTACACCAAGGCGGGATTGGTTGAGGTGATAGATTGGCTCCGTAGTTGTGTAGGGCCAGTGACTCCTCCAAAACTTTAACAAGGCCTACATTCCCTATCCAACGCAATGCTCTATCCTTCCAGGAAACAAACTTCTCCTTCTTGAAAATCTCTTAAAAGGATGACTGAGAAGGATTAAGGCGAGCGATACTCGTCCTATCCCTACTCAGCTGGAACCTGTATCTAGTGCTCCAGTATTCATTCGAGAGGGCCTGTTTGGCGGAAGCAGAGAGATTAGGGAGGTTCAGTAATTTTGCTAGGACCTTGAGTTTTGTCGGAGTGGGATTGTATATACGACTTATATAGGTAGTCGATAGAATCGCAATAGCTTGCGAAAAGAGGTAGGTATTAAATTTGGTCAAACTCTCATTTCCTATTAAGGAAAAGAGTTGGATAGCCGCTTGAAAGAGGGCCACTCTGATCGGATCAAAGTGAAACCTCCTTCGAAGCAACATATCTTCCTCAATCCTCCAACGAATTAGGTCATGAGAGGTGGACAATTGCTGGCGCGACCGCCTCGTGCAGAAAGGTTTTAACAACCACCTCCAGTGAAGCAGTAAAATGTCGAGGATAGAATTTGTTGATGTGCAATGAAAGGTAGGTGACGGGGGTTTGTGAATAAGATAACCGTACCTAGCTCTGCGAAGTGCTGCATTGATCCAACGACCAGTTCTGTCGTTGAAATCTCCAAGTAACATGTCATAACCGCTGTCAATAATACTATCCAGGAGGTCACGGTTCTTGTGAATTTCCCTGGACGGATGTAGACATTGGCTAGACTTATGCGTTTACCGTTCTTACTGAGTGAAACTACTAAACAAGAAAGGGCTGGACATGAGTAGTTTAATAGGAGGGAGGACCTTAAGGAGCACTTAACTAAGGTCAAGAGTCCTTGAGATGAAGAGGAGTGAGGTGGGGTTATGTACTGAGTATAGTAAGAACAAATAAGCTTTGGGATAAATCGAGTAATGTCCTGGGGGAGACGGATAGACCGCGTCTCCTGAAGGACTATAACATCTGCATCTCTACCAGATAGAAGTCTAAGGGCGGAAGCACCTCCCGAGTTCCACTGAAGGATATTCAGTGAAAAAGGCTCACGAGTACTCTGCATTGTGATGGATTAGTTGGATGGGGGATTGCCTACCTAGACAAAGCTAGGTGCAGGAAGGTTGCCCTTCCCACCACTAGTTCTCTCCAAGGAAGGTACTTGCCCCTGGGCAGTATCCCCATTTCCCCTATTAGTCTTCTGTTGGATTAGCTTCCCAATCTTGAGCGGGGGACGGCATGGGCTGAAGCCCCTCTCTTTTTCGACTCCGGAACCGAGGAAACAGGAAGCACAGGATTAGTCCCGATAACAGTTAGGATAGAGCGTACTAACTCCTCCTTCTGCCGATGAGCATTCGAAGTCTTTAAGTCGATAATCCGTAGAATGTCAGCGTCATCCATAAGTCGAGCTGCAGCGACCGCGAAGGACTTGGTCGGATTGGGCGGTTTCAGCAAGAATTATTGTCTATATTCTTTGAATAGAGACCTTTTCTTGCTCCAAGCAGGATGGCAGCCCCCGCAATTCGAGCAGGAAAGGGGGGCCTCGCAGCGATCGGTAGTTGTAAGAGAAGGACAGCTGGTGGAGCTACAGACCCCACACGAAGGGGTCCCACTGCAGCTGGAGGCCCAGTGTCCCCATTTGTGACACCGGCTGCAGTGGCGATAGGTCAGATCATCCCCCTCTGTGATCGTAAATTTAATATCGAAACCCATAAAGGGATTCGACGCAGAATTAGACAAGGATTTAGCAATATTTACAGGAGCATTGCAAAAGCCAACCGGGATAGGGTTCCCGTCCCTACCCCGGATTGACCTCAAATTGGTGACCTTGAATTTAGCCATAAAAGAACGTGTATCTTCTTCTTCCATTGAATAGGGAAGATTTGAGACTTTTAGTGATGCTAGGATTGGCTTGGATGAAATTTCACCAGATTCAGCTAAATTGGCGGAGAAGTACTCCATGTAGTTTGCGGCAAGGTCATTCGAGACAAAAGAGATCTTCACCTCCGCAGGGTGTAACCTAACAGAGTTAAATAGAACCCTGTTCTGAAACTGTTTGGTGAAGGATCTCAAAATTGTTTTGTAGAGATGGTGTTTTTCAATCGGTTTCTTAACTTTAATTATCAGCAAATTCTTTAATTTAGGAATGGGGGAAGCACCTCCCCATCACCTGATACCATAGAAAAATTACTAACCTTGTTACTTGGATCGGTAGTTATATTTACCTTTAATTTGTCTTTTTTGTAGGATTATCGTTGATTTTTGAATGATTTTTGCTGCTATCGTTTGATAGCTCCGAAATTACTTGTACACTACACATATTTTTTTTACTCGTTGCATTCAATTAATATAAGATAAGATAAGGAATTTCTTAAATAACTAAAAAAAAACGAAAAGAGACATTAGAAAAAAAAACAAATGCAGTTCAAATAAGACAACTCATAATAGCATTTAGTCTTCATAATGATGTCACGGCCTCAGGTCCAGCGGGATCTGAGCCCTCCAGCTAATCCAACACGCCGCTCTTCGACTGAACCACCCGGGGTCTATCACCCCCGAAGAATCCAATCTAGGCGGACTATGCGCGGTAATCGCGAGATGAGGAGCTTGAGAAACATTAGTCTTTGCTCTGGAGGACGTCCTCTCGAAAAGAAGACTAATCCCGAGATAGCCCAAGTACCCCAGAGGCGCACTTGGGTTTTCCCATTCAACGACAGATGCTGAGCCCGTTTCAGGGCCCACCTAGCTTTCTTCAGGATACGTTTAAGTCTATCCAGGTCAGCTTTCGCCGACCAGTTCACCGTAACAGTGAACCCCAGTTATTTTACTCGACTTGTGAAGGTAGGGAGTGGTTGATTAGTCAATATAGAAGATAGAGCTGAGAGTGCTAGTCTCTTTAATTTTTTCTTTGTCGCAGGGGTGCCATGAAAGACAACTACCTGCGATTTGGATGAATTTAAAATAAGATTGAATAGGGTCAGCTGGTCTGTTAATCTTAAAAAGAAACGGCTGATGTCCGAAGCGACATCTTTGCACCTGCGTCCAGAGAACAGGGCCGTGGTATCATCAGCGTATACCACTAGATGTTGATCACGTTTAAAATTCTTGAATAGTACAATGGAGGCAGCAAGAAATAAGATAGGAGAAAGTGGGGATCCTTGGGGCACACCTGTAATAGGGTAGAACTGACACGCATCAGGGTCGTCTTCATAGTAGAACCTCTTGGTAAACAGTAATATCTCCACCCTGTTAACAATTCTCGCAGGCAACCCGAGTGACCTGAGAGAGGAGATAACAAAGGGAATGGAAATGCGGTCAAATGCAGCAGAAAAGTCAAGGAAAACAGCCACAACTAGTTGATGGCTATTATCCCTACAAAACTGATGCACTTCACCTATTGCTGAATGAACCGAGCGTCCCTTGACAAACCCGTGAAAACTCGGTGGGATCAAATTACGCCTACTTAAATGGTCGCGGATTCTACGCGCAAGCGCTTTTTCGTAGATGGAGATGAGGGAGTTTTGAATCGAAATGGGACGCAGATCTTTGGGACATGAAACCGGACTATGCTTGGTAAGAAAATTCTACGACTAATATTGATGCCGGCTACATCGGATGGTGAGGCTAAAAGCATTGTGACGGCCACTTCTCTTCTTTGATCGGCTGTCAAAAGCTGACAGACTCGAGAAGATAATGGAGCGACGGATTTAGAGGTGCCCGGAAGTGGCCCCCAGGAGTTAAGGATATCTGTAACAGATAAGTCCCTGCTCCTGAAGTCACCCCAAGGCGGGATTGGTTGGGGAGATTGAGTGGCTCCATAATTATGTAGGGATAGTGACTCCTTCAAAACATTATCAAGGCCTATACTACCAATCCAACCCAAAGCTCTATCCTTCCAACAGACAAACTTCTCCTTCTTGAATATCTTCCAGAAGGAAGACTGAGAAGGGTTAAGGTGAGCGATGTTCGCCTTATCCCTGCTCAGCTGGAACCTATATCTAGTGCTCCAGTATTCATTCGAGATGGCCTGCCTGGCGGAAACAGAGACATTGGGAAGACGTAGCATTTTAGCCAAAACCTTGAGTTTTGTTGGAGTGGGATTGTAAATATGACCTTTATAGGTAGTCGAAAGAAACGCGGTAGCTTGCGAGGAGAGGAAGGAATTAAATTCGGTCAAATTCTCATTACCAATTCTGGGGAAGAGTTGGATAGCCGCCTGAAAGAAAGCCACTCTGATGGGATCAAAGTGAAACCTCCTTCTAAGCAACGTATCTTCCTCTATCCGCCAACGAATTAGGTCATGAGAGATGGTCTGTTTTTGGCGCGACTGCTCAGTACAGATGGGTTTCAACAACCACATCTTATGAAGCAGTAATATGTCGAGGAGAGAATTAGTTGTTGAGCAATGAAAAGTTGGGGACGGTGGTTTGTGAATAAGGTAATCGTTCCTGGCTCTGCGGAGTGCTGCATTAATCCAACGACCAGTTCTGTCGTTGAAGTCACCGAGTAACATGTCATAGCCACTACCCAAGATACGGTCCAGGAGATCACGGTTTTTGTGAATTTCCCCTGGCCTAATATATATTGGCTATGCTGATACGTTTACCATTCTTAAAAAGTGAAACAGCTAAACAAGACAGGGCTGGACAAGAATAGTTTAAAAGAAGGGATGATCTTAAGGAGCATTTAACTAGGGTTAAAAGACCTTGAGATGAAGAGGCGTGAGGAGGGGTTATGTACGGAGTGAAGTGGGTGTAAATATGCTTGGGGATAAATCGAGTAATATCCTGGGGGATACGGATAGACCGCGTCTCCTGAAGGACTATAACATCCGCATCTCTACCAGATAGAAGGCTAAGAGCAGAAGCACCTCTCGAATTCCACTGAAGTATATTCAGTGAAAAAGGCTCTTGACTACTTTGCATTGTGTTACGACAGCTGGAGTGGGATGCCTACCTCCTAGCAGAAACTAGGAGAGAGAAAGTTGCCCTTCTCACTCCCAGCCCTACCAGGAGAAGACACTTGCCCACCGGCATTATCTTCATCTCCCTTTGAGGCCAACAACTCCCAGCATATATCATCTTTCTTTGCCAACTTCAAGGAAGCCAACTTTTGTTTAGAAGATGATCTCTTCTTAGAACGGGGGGCTCTCTTTGAAGAGGTAAGAATCGTCGATGGAGGAGAACGGGACTCCTCGAATTTCGCTATCAGATGGTTCGTTAAGGCTCGAATCTCGTCTTTATATATCTGTAGTCTTGCGTCAACAATTTTGAAAATGTCGGTGTCCGACATACCATGACCGTTTGAATTGGATAAGCTGGCAGCGGCAAAGTGGGCCGGTTTGACCGGTGCCCCACAATGCCTTAATTTGTATTCTTTGAAGATAGGACATCTTCTAGACCAGGCCGGGTGCTGACCACCACAATTGGAACACAGAGGGGGGAGAGAACATTTCCCCTCATGGACTTCGGAAGAGCTGCAAACCCCACACGTATGGGGCCTAGTACAGTTCGAGGACCAGTGCCCCCAGAGGTGGCACCCATTGCAATGGGGGTATGTTAAGTCGTCAGCATCTACGATATTGAAAGAAAGATTGTACCCCAGAAAGGGGTTACATTTGCTTTTAGCCAGACATTCCGCCTGATCGACTGCGGTAGAACAGAATGCTATTGGTATAGCCTGGCCTTTCTTGCCCAGGATTGGGCGAATATTATGAATTTTGAACTCAGATGTGAGAGCAATGATATCTTCCTCCGTTGCGAAGGGCGGAAAATTATTAATTTTCAGAGTCGCCTGAATAGGCCTGTAAGTAGTTGACCCAAATTCTTTTAGGTGTGTTTCGAAAAATTCTAGGTACGATGCTGATAGATCTGGAGAGCTGAAAGAAACCCGGATTTCGGAATCTAAATATTTTATCGAATTAAATAGAATTCTCTTCTTATAAGAGCTTGTAAACTCTCTCAGAAAAATATTGAAAAGATTCTTCCTTTCAAATGGTTGAAGAAGTCTGATTATTACCAGATTCACCACTTTAGGCACAGGAGGGAGTTCTCCATCCGTGCTTGAGATTAAAAAATTAGACGAAATAGGACTAACCTTGTTTTCTTTGGCTTGAAAATTCGATGTTACATTGGAAATACCTGAGTTCCGTTCCATATTAGCTTGATTTTGTAAGTTGTTTGAAGCACCGATGGTAAATTTTTTTACAATTTTTGCATTCAATTAATAAGTAAGTAAGTAAGGGTTTTATTAATAACTATATAACTGATAAAAACTTAAGAAACAAAAACATGCAAAAGACAACTTAAAATAGAAACTGTTCACGACGTGTATTTTGGAATCTTCAACTTATATTCACGGCCTCAGGTCCAGAGGGATCTGAGCCCCTCGGCCGCACCAGCGCGCCGTCCTCTGACTGAACCATTCGGGGTCTCTCACACACCTAAGAGTCCAGTCAAGGCGGACTATGGTTGGTAATCTCGAGATGAGGAGCTTGAGAAACCTTAGTCTTTGTTCTGGGGGACGTCCTCGTGAGAAGAAGACTAATCCCGAGATAGCCCAAGTACCCCAGAGGCGCACTTGGGTTATCCCATTCAATGACAGATGCTGGGCCCGTTTCAGAGCCCACCTAGCTTTCTTCAGGATACGTTTAAGTCTATCCAGGTCAGCTTTCGCCGACCAATTCACCGTAACGGTGAACCCCAGATATTTTACTCGACTCGTGAAGATGGGGAGTGGTTGATGCTGCAAAATGGAGGAGAGTGTAGAGAGTGCTAGTCTCTTAAGTTTCTTTTTGGTGGCAGGAACGCCATTAAAGACAACCACCTGTGATTTAGAGGAGTTTAAAATAAGATTGGATGGGGGCAACTGATCTTTTAATCTTAAAAAGAAACGGCTGATGTCAGAGATTACATCTTTGCACCTGCGTCCAGAGAACAAGGCTGTGGTATCATCAGCATATACCACTAGATGTTGATCACGTTTAAAATTCTTGAATAATACAATGGATGCAGCAAGATATAAGATAGGAGAAAGTGGGATCCTTGAGGTACACCTGTAATAGGGTAGAACTGACGCGCATCAGGGTCGTCTTCATAGTAGAACCGCTTGGTGTACAACAATATCTCCACCCTGTTAACAATTCTCGCAGGCAACCCGAGGGACCTGAGAGAGGAGATAACGAAGGGAATGGAGATCCGGTCAAATGCAGCTGAAAAATCAAGAAAAACAGCCACAGCAAGCTGATGACTATTATCCTGACAAAACTGATGCACTTCACCAATTGCTGAATGGACCGAGCGCCCTTTGACAAACCCATGAAAACTCGGTGGGATCAAATTACGCCTACATAAATGAACGCGGATTCTACGCGCAAGCGCTTTCTCGTAGATGGATATGAGGGCGTTTTGAATCGAGATGGGCCGCAGATCTTTAGGACAAGTGATTAATCTCTTTTTAGGTAAAAAAACTCGACGGCTGATGTTGATTTCCGCTATGTCAGACGGGGAGGCTAATAGCATTGTGATGGCGACCTCCTTTCTCTGACTGTATGTCAAAAGCTGACAGACACGAGTGGTGAGTGGCGCGTGGGATTTGGAGGTGCCCGGGAGTGGTCCCCAGGAGTTAAGGATATCTGTAACAGACAAATCCCTACTCCTGAAGTCACACCAAGGCGGGATTGGTTGGGGAGAATGAGTGGCTCCATAATTGTGTAAGGAAAGTGACTCCTCTAAAACTTTGTCAAGGCCTATGCTACCAATCCAAACCAAGGCTCTATCCTTCCAGCAAACAAATTTCTCCTTCTTGAATATCTTCCAGAAGGAAGCCTGAGAAGGGTTTTGGTGAGCAATGCTTGCCCTATCCCTGCTCAGCTGGAGCCTATATCTAGAGCTCCAATATTCATTCGAGAGGATATGTCTGGCGGAAACAGAGAGATTGGGAAGGTGCAACATTTTAGCTAGGACCTTGAGCTTTGTTGGAGTAGGATTGTATATTCGACCTTTATAGGTAGTCGAAAGGATCGCGGTAGCTTGCGATGAGAGGTAGGAATTAAATTCGGTCAAACTCTCAATTCCAATTCTGGGGAAGAGTTGGATAGCTGCCTGAAAGAAGGCCACTCTAATAGGATCAAAGTGAAACCTTCTTCTAAGCAACGTATCGTCCTCTAGCCGCCAGCGAATTAGGTCATGAGAGGTGGTCTGTTGTTGACGCGACTGCTCGGTGCAAATGGGTTTCAACAACCACATCTTATGTAGCAGTAATATGTCGAGGAGAGAATTTGTTGTAGAGCAATGAAAGGTTGGGGAAGGTGGTTTATGAATAAGATAGTCGATCCTTGCTCTGCGGAGTGCTGCATTAATCCAACGACCAGTTCTGTCGTTGAAGTCACCAAGTAACATGTCATAACCGCTCCCCAATATTTGATCCAGGAGGTCACGGTTTTTGTGAATTTCTCCTGGCCGAATATAGACATTGGCTATGCTTATACGCTTACCGTTCTTACAAAGTGATATAGCTAAACAAGATAGGGCTGGACAAGAGTAGTTTAATAGGAGGGATGATCTTAAGGAGCTTTTTACTAGGGTTAAAAGACCTTGTGATGAAGAGGAGTGAGGGGGGTTATGTAAGGAGTAAAGTGGGTGTATATGTGCTTAGGGATAAATCGAGTAATATCCTGGGGGAGACGGATAGACCGCGTCTCCTGAAGGACTATAACATCTGCATCTCTACCAGATAGAAGGCTAAGGGCGGAAGCACCTCCCGAATTCCACTGAAGGATATTCAGTGAAAAAGGTCCTTGATTACTTCCCATTGCGTAAGTGTTACCGAAGTGGGACGCCCTCCACCTAGTCGCAACTAGAGGCGGAAAAGTCGCCTTTACCGCTTCCCGTCACGACAAATGGAGTCGCTTGCCCACGGGCGATATCTTCATTTCCCTCGTTAGCCATAGCCCAAATCGAATCCTTCCGAGCAAGCTTCAGAGCGGCTATGCTTAGCGCTGACCCGTTTCGTTTCTTAGATTTTGGTGGCTTCTTAATATTGTTGGTCTTCCCAGAAGGAGGAGAACGGAAGGATTCCGCTAATTGACCCACCAATTTTTGGACCAATTTTTCAAGTTGAATCATTGATGCCTGATGCTGCATTTCAATAAGTTTAAGAATTTCTGTGTCCGGCATCCTGTCGTCATTCTTGTTAGACGATACAGCTTCCACGAAGCTAGTCGGTTTTGCTGTTACACCCCTGTGTCTCTTTTGGTACGCCTTAAAAATTTTACATTTTTTTGACCATGCGGGGTGCTCACCACCGCAGTTTGCGCAAAATGGCTTACTTTCGCACTTCTCAGGATGTATAGCAGTTGTACCACACACGCCGCACTTATGTGGTAAAGAACATCCAGTGGACCAATGCCCCCACTGATGACAATTGTTGCAGTGAGGGTACGTTAGTGAGTCGGTTTCGATTATTGAAAATCTCAAATTATACCCCATAAAAGGATTGCATGTTGAAATCGATAGTTTTTGAGCTTCATCAACCGGGGCATTGCAGAACGCAACGGGAATGGGGAAGCCTTTAATCCCTTTTATAAAGCGCACGTTAGAGATTTTGTAATCAGTTTCTAGGGCTGATATATCTTCTTCTGAAATGTATGTGGGCATATTATTTATCTTTATTGTTGCCAGGATTGGTTTGGAAGCAATTATGCCTTGTTCCGAATGCTCTTTTTTAAAGTAGTCTACGTACGACATTGCGAGATCAGGAGTGCAGAATGATATTTTAATCTCAGATTCATAATATTTAATCGCATTGAACAATATCCTTTTTTTTAAATCGATGAGCAAAGCCTCTTATAAAAACATTGAACATGTTCTGCCTTTCCAGAGGCACCAAAAGTCTGATAATCACCAGGTTGGATAATTTTGGTACCGGGGGAAGTTCACCCTCCGGAATATATTCAAGAGAACCTAAATCTCCACTTACCTCGTTTATTGCATTGGCAGGAAAATTAGTTTTCATTGAGTTCTTTGAACGCTCCGACATGCTAAATTTACTCATTTTGCTGTTAATTTAATTTTCGATCTGGTAGTAATCGAGAGGTATTTCTTTTCAAAATGCATTCAATTAATCAAATAGGTAAAATTATGTTCAATCAATGTTGTGTTCAAATAATTATGGCGCTCTATTTGCGCTGATAGCTTAATAACCGCCAGATTTTTTAATTTCGGTATAGGGGGAAGTTCCCCAATGTTCTTTTTTGATGGTAACAAACCACTTACATCGTTTGATATTGTAGACGAAGTTACCTGCATTTTCCTTGAGTTTACATGATATTCTCCGATTTCTGTAGTATCTTTTGATCCCCCGATAACACACAATTCGGTCATTTTTTGACACATGATTACTTGGAATCTCGTTGAAATTTTTTGTAATATGCTTGTTAACGCTGCTGCAGTAAAAAATGTTTGAATGCCCCGACATGTTCACTGGTTGCATTTTTTTGGATTTTCGCGTCTAACTAAATAATAAACTACAACTACGAAAAAGTTTAAAAAATAAACATCAGAAAGACAAAAAAGAACACAAAATGTAAGTTCTTAATGTCTTCATTTGTCTTTACGGCCTTAGATCCAGTATGATCTGAGCACTCTGGCCAATCCAACACACCGCTTTCCGACTGAACCATTGGGGGGTCTTTCATCCCCCCCCGGAGAATCCAAACGAGGCGGACTATGCTCGGTAATCGTGAGATTAGGAGCTTAAGAAACCTCAGTCTTTGCTGTGGGGGACGTCCCCTCGCGTCTAACTGAAAAACCGCATAGACGTCATTTTATGTGTAAAGTTAACGAACTGAATGTGCTGCGTATTCGATGCAACATACTTGTCCTACGCACAGCTGAGATTTTCAAGCACCGCTTGAAGGTCAAAGGAAATTCGCTTTGCCAGAACCATTTCAATTATGTGATGTAGAAACTCACTGATACGTATAGGCCTAATTCCAAAATTTTTATTAAAGGTAATTAAACGATAGGAGTAAATTCTTCCAGTTAATGAGATTTAAACTATTGTAGAAATAGTTATGATTAATTCTGCCAGGGCTGAATGCATATTTATAAATCGGAACATATATTGAAATCGGATCGAGTGTATTTTGTTGGGCAAAGGTATTTGAGGACTGCATTTTTCGATAAAGCGTGTAAAGCAGAATGTAGGCCTTGGTGGAATTGTTTGACATACTTTTAATTAATTACATTGCTCTTATTCTTTAACGTTTTTCCCTGTAAGAACGAGGTTCACATTGTTTGTCTCCATTTGGTTCCATCGAGAGCGTCTTTGGCTATCAGACTGACACTCATCAGGTTATGGTGTATAACGTTCATCCGTCGCAGCTTTGGTCCTCCTATCGAACATTTTCCTTCCACTGTCACGGTTATAGGCTTAATTGATGATTGGTATTCGTTTGCGCCGAGAACGTTGCCGTACCATTGTAGTCGCCTTTTGCGAAATTTCTCTTCTACAATTAATGACATTGTTGATTTCCAAAATTCTCGAAAGCCCTTATGAATTCTTCAATATCTTAATTACGGTGTTTGCTTGACCAGCGCCTATTAGCTTTTAGATTTTGAAACTGTTTAATCCAACTTCAATGTTGAGGTTTCGAGTGAATCATGTGATCACGATAATTTTGCAAAATTCGCTCTTAATGTAGGAGCTCAGCGACCCGTTTGTCTTTCTACCTGACTATTCATATTTTCTAATCGTCGAAATTTATGATTTCTAGCACTTTGCAGAACAAGTTGGATAATAACCGTACATGACTAAAGCGTTGTTTTTATGGCGTTAATTCGATTAACTTGTTACTCGCATTGGAATCTGATTTATCACTTTATTGAACGTATTCTGTAGTTGCTGATGATACGGGAGTTCCCCGGATATGATAGAGAGGAAGTCTTCAATTTCCGTTACACATGTAGCGTAATAAACTTCTAAACTAGATGAATCGAGCAAAGTAATATATAATGAGAGTAAATATATAATAATGATATTATATAATAATACGCAAATCAATATCGTTTTCAAATGATAGTTTAAATTACGTGACTATTTCATAATGATAAGTAATTAAATAATATTATTTTACTCCAATTAAATCGTTTAGTTACATGTCATCAAATTTTATTTTTGCAAAATGTTATATTGCATAATTGTGTATTATATAGGTAGGATTAAAAAACGGTGCTGTATCGCATGTGATGGAGTATCCTAATCATAAGATAAAGGTGGTAGTGATAGATGCCGATATCGCAAACACTTCATAAAGAAAAAAGCAGATCAATATTGGAAAGACCAACTAAAGAGGATAAGCAACTGAACAAATTCAGCGATTGGCATATTTGAATAATTTTAAACGTGAATTATTTCTGAATTTATGCTTATATATAGCAATACATGAAAAAAAGTAATTTTGAATTGAAAATGTATACAAACCGAAATTCATCGGGCAGACATTTTTGATTAAAAAATCTTTTTCTCTTTCTGTTTCGAATTTATATACTAATTATATATATGGAAGAATCCTTAAAAGGATCACGGGTTTTGTTCGAAGTTACATGTATTGAAAGCGTCTCAAATAAGATCAGCAATCACGAATGCGACAAACGAACTCTCTTGCTTATGAACTGTACATGAGCTTTTACTTGAAGCATGCATTGTAGTTAACGGTTTACGGATTAAGAAACATATGCAGATTAACCATAATCTACTTCTAAAAGATCGAATGGTCAGTGCAATACTTGAAAAAAGTAATTTTGACTTGAAAAATATTTCTCTCTTTCAGTTTCGAATTTATATACTAATAATATATATTCAAGCATCTTTAAGAAAATCTGGGTATTGTTCGAGACAAAAGTTATTAACATTGGTGTGATCAGTAGCTCATTGAATGATCCTTTGATGAATTATTTCATTTATTTTATCAATTTGCTAGATCACACAAGGTGATTTCGACGCGTAAGCCAGCTACGGTACCATTACTTCCAACTACCTACACCTGGACTCACAACAAGATATTTTAGTTTGACATATTGTGATTGTATCGCCTTTATTGTGGTTTAATAATACACTAATACTCATCAGAAGGCATTGCACCGCCGTAGCTTATTTTTGAATACTATTTGCACTTTAAGGTTCGAACGCAGATTCTCTCGATATACTAATATATGTAAATTCAGCACAGATTAATTTGTGTGAAGATTTGAAGCATATAAGCACCATATTTAAACAAAACCAATAATCTTTAAATACTTTGATATAACCAGTGAATGAAATTTCGAGATTCCGGTATCATATGACAAGGATGAGTGAATACGATACTCAGATCCGTACTTTTTGTGAATTAATGAGTATAATTCGCCGGTTTAACACATTTGAATTAAACAACTATCTATATAAACAGGAGGTTGGTAGTGCGATGGAGTGTCGAGTAGGACCCAACATACGCTGGTCTCTACGTTGCATATGTAGAGGAATCCTTTATGAAAACAAAAAAAGAAACTCAGCATGTGGATTCATAAGTTGTATGATGTATTTATCTTGTGGGATTAGGGATTAATCCTACAGTAATTCACACGAATCCACAAAGTCCAATACGTGAGAGATTATGGACAAAGGTTATCAAATAAACTTAACGAATTTTACGAATGGTTTACATTCTCATAACTTGCCAGGACAAAGAAAAAATTTTGGATTGAATGCTTGTAGGAACGCGGATAACAATATATATACGAATTATATATTTCTTACATATACGAATATATGTAAGAAACTCAGCGGTGTCACAACGTTTATACACGCAAGTTCGCGAACTAACAATAATAATAAGGAATTTCTTAAATAAATAACTAAGAACCACTAAAAAATACGAATAGAGACATTAGAAAAAACAACTGTAATTCAGATAAGACAACTCATAACAGCATTAAGTCTTCATAATGATATCACGGCTTCAGGTCCATCGGGATTTGAGCCCTCCAGCCAATCCAACACGCCGCCTTTCGACTGAACCACCCGGGGTCTTTCACCCCCCCCCCGAAGAATCCAATCGGCGCGGACTATGCTTGGTAAACGAGAGACAAGGAGCTTAAGAAACCTTAACCTTTGCTCTGGGGGACGTCCTCTCGAAAAGAAGACTAATCCCGAGATAGCCCAAGTGCCCTAGAGGCGCACTTGGGTTTTTCCTTTCAATGACAGATTTTGAGCCCGTCTCAGGGCTCACCTAGCTTTCTTTAGGATACGTTTGAATATATCCAGGTCAGCTTTAGCCTACCAGTTCACCGTAGATGTGAACCCCAGGTATTTTACTCGACTTGTAAAGGCGGGGAGTGGTTCAGAGGCAAATATGGAGGAGAGCGCAGAGAGTGCTAGTCTCTTAAGTTTTTTCTTTGTTGCAGGGGAGCCATGAAAGACTACCACCTGCGATTTTGCAGAGTTTAAAATAAGATTGGATTCGGGTAGCTTGTCTTTTAATCTTGAAAAGAAACGGCTGATGTCAGAGATCGTCTTTACACCTGTGTCCAGTGAACAGGGCTGTGGTGTCATCAGCATACACCACAAGATGTTATTCGCGTTTAAATATTTTGAATAGTTTAATAGAGGCAGCAAGATATAAGATAGGAGAAAGTGGGGATCCATGAGGTACACCCGTAATAGGGTAGAACTGACGTGCATCAGGGTCGTCTTCATAGTAAAAACGCTTGATATACAGCAGGATCTCCACTCTGTTCACAATTCTCGCAGACAATCCAAGGGACCTGAGAGAAGATATCACAAAAAGTAATGGAGATGCGGTCAAATGCAGCAGAAAAGTCAAGGAAAACAGCCACAACTAGGCGATGGCTATTCTTACCACAAAACTGCTCCACCTCACCAACTACTTAATGGACCGAGCGAACTTTGACACACCCTATGAAAACCTGGAGGGATCAAATTACGCCTACTTAAATGTCGCGGATTTTACGCGCAAGCGCTTTTTCGTAAATCGACACGATGGCGTTTTAAATCGAAATGGGTCGCAGATCTTTAGGGCATGAGCATTATTTTTTCTTAGGAAGAAAAACACGCTTACTAATATTGATGGCTACTACATCGGAGGAGGAGGCTAAAAGCATTGTGACGGCCACCCCTCTTCTCTGATCAGCTGTCAAAAGCAGACAGACCAGAGAAGAAAGTGGAACGACGGATTTGGATATGCCCGGGAGTGGATCCCAGGAGTTAAGGATATCCGTAACAGATAGATCCCTACTCCTGAAGTTACACCAAGGCGGGATTGGTTGAGGTGATTAAGTGGCTCCATAGTTGTGTAGGGCTAGTGACTCCTCTAAAACTTTATCAATGACTACATTCCATATCATAATCAATGCTCTACCCTTCCAACAAACTAACTTATCCTTCTTGAAAATCTTCCAAAAGGAAGACTGAGAAGGACTAAGGCGAGCAATACTCGTCCTATCCTTACTCAGCTGAAACCTATATCTATTGCTCCAGTATTCATTCGAGAGAGCCTGTCTGGCGGAAACAGAGAGATTAGGGAGGTTAAGAAATTTCGCTAGGACCTTGAGTTTCGTTGTATTGGGATTGTATATACGAACTTTACAGGTAGTCGATAAAATCGCGGTAGCTTGCGAAAAGAGGTAGGTATTAAATCCGGTCAGACTCTGGAGGGAGGACCTTAAGGAGCAATTAACTAAGGTCAAGAGTCCTTGAGATGAAGAGGAGTGATGTGGGATTATGTACGGAGTATAGTGGGAACAAATATGCTTTGGGATAAATCGAGTAATGTCCTGGGGGAGACGGATATACCGCGTTTTCTGAAGGACTATAACATCTGCATCTCTACCAGATAGAAGTCTAATGGCGGAAGCACCTCTTGAGTTCCACTGAAGGATATTCAGTGAAAAAGGCTCACGAGTACTCTGCATTGTGATGGATTAGTTGGATGGGGGATTGCCTACCTAGACAAAGCTAGGTGCAGGAAGGTTGCTCTTCCCACCACTAGCCCCCTCCAAGGAAAGTCCTTGCCCCTGGGCAATATCTTCTTTTCTCATTCTAGTCTTCTGTTGGATTAGCTTCCCAATCTTGAGCGGGGGACGGCATGGGCTGAAGCCCCTCCCTTTTTCAACTCCGGAACCGAGGAAACAGGAAGCACAGGATTAGTCCCGATAACAGTTAAGATTGAGCGTACTAACTCCTCCATCTGCCGTAGAGCATTCGAAGTTTTTAAGTCGATAATCCTTAGAATGTCAGCGCCATCCATACGTGAAGCTGCAGCGACCGCGAAGTACGTTACCGGATTGGGCGGTTTCAGCAAGAATAATTGTCTATATTCTTTGAATAGAGAGCATTTCCTGCTCCAAGCAGGATGGCACCCCCCGCAATTCGAGCAGGAAAGGGGGCCTCGCAGCGATCGGTAGTTGTAAGAGAAGGACAGCTGGTGGAGCTACAGACCCCACACGAAGGGGTCCCACTGCAGCTGGAGGCCCAGTGTCCCCATTTGTGACACCGGCTGCAGTGGCGATAGGTCAGATCATCCCCCTCTGTGATCGTAAATTTAATATCGAAACCCATAAAGGGATTCGACGCAGAATTAGACAAGGATTTAGCAATATTTACGGGAGCATTGCAAAAGCCAACCGGGATAGGGTTCCCGTCCCTACCCTGGATTGACCTCAGATTGGTGACCTTGAATTTAGCCATAAAAGAACGTATATCTTCTTCCATTGAACAGGGAAGATTTGAAACTTTCAGTGAGGCCAGGATAGGCTTGGATGAGATTTCACCATATTCAGCTAAATTGGCGGAGAAGTACTCCATGTAGTTTGCGGCAAGGTCATTCGAGACAAAAGAGATCTTCACCTCCGCAGGGTGTAACCTAACAGAGTTAAATAGAACCCTGTTCTGAAACTGTTTGGTGAAGGATCTCAAAATTGTTTTGTAGAGATGGTGTTTTTCAATCGGTTTCTTAACTTTAATTATCAGCAAATTCTTTAATTTAGGAATGGGGGAAGCACCTCCCCATCACCTGAGACCATAGAAAAATTACTAACCTTGTTACTTGGATCTGTAGTTAGATTTACCTTTAATTTGTCTTTTTTGTAGGATTATCGTTGATTTTTGAATGATTTTTGCTGCTATCGTTTGATAGCTCCGAAGTTACTTGTACATTACACATTTTTTGTTTTGTTCAATTTTTAGTCCGGGAAAAGAAAATGTGCTCATCGCATGAAGATTTAAGCAAAGCAAATAGAGCTATGAAGCTACCCTCAGGCTGATAGCCAGTTTACAGAACTTTAAATAAATGTGCAGAAAAACTAATTACTCGCTAAGGATATATCGGAAGAATTGCAGAATCGGCGGATTATAGTTGTAGGAAACTATCCGTCACTTTTGAAATTTAGTATGATATTAAGAAAACGCTTGATTTAAGCAATGGTTCAATATCATGCGGAACACCACATACGCTTATTTGTATCTTAATGAAAGAACATTCGCAGTATGATAAATGTCAATAAATACACAAATAAAAAGAATTGGTCATAAATGTGGTGACAAAAGATGCTGTAAAGTGATGCGACAACGGATAAAATCGTAAGTGACGACTTTATTACTATGTATAGGGTGAATACTACTGCAAGTATAAATATCTGTCATACTTGTTCGCATGACAGGAACGTGGATGGCAATATGTCTGGGAACATCCAATCAATTAAATACCAGGATGATTTGTAGAAAAGCGAATATAAAAGCAGATAGGATTATAAGAGATGGTACTGCATCGCATGTGATGGAGTATCCTAATCATAAGATAAAGGTGGTAGTGATAGATGCTTATATATAGTGCAATACGTGAAAAAAGGTAAATTTGACTTGAAAAATCTTGTTTTTCTCTTTCAGTTTCGAATTTATATACTAGTTATATGTATTCAAACATGTTTAAAAGGATCGGGGTATTGTTCGAGACGATAGTTATATATAACACTGATCAATAGCTCATTGAATGATCATTTGATTGATTCTTTTTATTTATTTTATCAATTTGCTAGATCACACAAGGTGATTTCGACGCAAAAACCATTTACGTTATCATTCCTTCATTAATTCCAACTATGTACACAGGGATTCACAACAATATATTTTAGTTTGACATATTGGGATTGTATCGTTATTCATAGTGGTTTAATAATAAGATCTTATTAATACAACCATAAATTAGTCAAACATAAATAAGTTTATCTTCTTCATTAATCTTCGAACTGAACTGCTTGTCTTCGGACTGCTACGGTCTTCCGTTCCATTTACAGCCTCAAATCCATAGGGATCTGAGCCCATCAACCAGTCCAAAACGCCGCCTTGCGACTGAACCACCCATGTCATTCAACCCTCCCCCGAAGAGTCTAGTCGGTGCGGACTATGCAGGATAAACGCGAGACAAGGAGCTTGAGAAATCTTAGTCTTTGTTCTGGGGAACGTCCTCTTGGAAAGAAGACTTCTCCCGAGATCGCCCAAGTACCCCAGAGGCGCACTTGGGTTTTCTCTTTCAATGACAGATGTTGGGCCCGTTTCAGCGCCCATCTAGCTCCCTCAGGATACGTTTAAGTCTATCCAGGTCAGCTTTCGCTTACCAGTTCACCGTAACGGTTAACCCCCTAGTATTTTACTCGATTTGTGAAGGTAGGGAGTGGTTGATTAGTCAGGATGGAAGATAGAGCTGAGAGTGCCCATCTCTTGAGTTTTTTCCTTGTCGCAAGGGTGCCATGAAAGACAACCACCTGCGATTTGGAGGGTTTAAAACAAGGTTGAATATGGGCAGCTGATCTTTTAATCTTGTAAAGAAACGGCTGATGTCAGATACCACATCTTTGCACCTGCGTCCAGAAAACAGTGATGTGGTATCATCAGCATATACCACAAGATGTTGATCGCGTTTGAATTTTTTGTATAGTTCAATGGAGGCAGCAGGATATAAGATTGGAGAAAGTGGAGAGCCTTGAGGCACACCCGTAATAGGGTAGAACTGACGTGCATCAGGGTCATCTTCATAGAAGAATCGTTTGATGTACAGCAATATTTCCAACTGTTAACAATTCTCGCAGGAAACCCGAGGGACCTGAGAGAAGTGATAACAAAAGGAATAGAAATGCGGTCAAATGCAGCCGAAAAGTCAAGAAAGATAGCCACAGCAAGCTGATGACTGTTATCTTGACAAATTTGTTGCACTTCACCTATTGCTGAATGTACCAAGCGATCTTTTACGTACCCATGAAAACCTGGAGGGATTAAATTTCGCCTACTTAGATGGACGCAGATTTTACACGCAAGCGCTTTTTCGTAAATGGAGATGAGGGAGTTTTGTATCGAAATAGGCCGCAGATCTTTGGGACATGTAATCGACTTCTTTTTAGGTAAAAATACTCGATGGCTAATATTGATGTTAGCAATGTCGGACGGGGAGGCTAATAGCATTGTTATGGCGACTTCCTTTCTTTGACTGTCTGTCAAAAGCTGACAGACACGAGTGGAGAGTGGCGCATTGGTTCTGGAGGTGACCGGTCGTTGCCTCAGGAGTTAAGGATATCTGTAACAGATAAGTCCCTACTCCTAAAGTCACACCAAGGCGGGATTGGTTGGGGTGATTGAGTGGTACCATAATTGTGTAGGGAAAGTGGCTCCTTCAAAACTTTATCAAGGCTTATTATACCAATCCAGCCTAATGCTCTATCCTTCCAACAGACAAACTTCTCTTTCTTGGATATCTTCCAGAAGGAAGACTGAGAACGGCTAAGGCGAGAAATGCTTACCTTATCCCTACTCAGCTAGAGCCTATATCTAGTGCTCCAGTATTCATTCGAGAGGGCTTGTCTGGCGGAAACAGAGAGAAAAGGAAAGTGTAGCATTTTAGCTAGGACTTTGAGTTTTGTTGGAGTGGGATTGTATATGCGACATTTGTAGGTAGTCGATAGTATCGCGGTAGCTTGTGAAGAGAGGTAGGTATTAAATTCGGTCAAACTCTCATTCCCAATTCGGGGAAGAGTTGGATAACTGCCTGAAAGAAGGCCACTCTGATGGGATCAAAGTGGAACCTTCTCAGCAACGTATCTTCCTCTAACCGCACACTAATTAGGTCATGAGAGGTGGTCTGAAGTTGGCGCGACTGCTCAGTACAGAAGGGTTTCGACAACCACTTCTTATGTAGCAGTACTATGTCGAGAAGTAAATAAGTAGTTGAGCAATGAAAGGGGTTATATACGGATTCAAGTGGGTGTATATATGCTGAGGGATAAATCGAGTAATGTCCTAAGGGATACTGATAGACTGCGTCTCCTAAATGACTATAACATCTGCATCTCTACCAGATAAAAGGCTAAGGGCAGAAGCACCTGCTGAATTCCACTGAAGGATATTCAGTGAAAAAGGCTCTGGTTTACTCACCATTGTGTTAGATTAGTTGGACGGGAAGCCAACCTAGACAGAGCTAGGTGCGGGAAGGTTGCACTTCCCACCACTAGCCCCATCCAGGGTCGGAGCTCCCAGGGCAATATCTTCATTTCCCAGATTTGAGGCGGTGCCTTTCTCCATCAGTAGTTTTTCGACTTTTAGAGGGGGAACTGTCCGAGCTGACGCCCCTCTTTTCTTGGAATGTGGCATAGTAGGTTCTGGCGGCATCGTCTTGGATTTAGAAGAGCCCTGAAAGGCCGGTACGCCCAGCAAGGCCGATACCAGGAGCGCAATCGTACTCTCCATTTGCGCTAAAATAAATCTTCTATTGGAATCGATAAGTTGTATCATGTCTTTATCAGACATTCTATCAGACGATGAGGCCACAGCAGAAAAACCAGTAGGAGGACTCGGACTTTGTGAAGGATCAGCGAAGGAACGCTGGTAAGTTTTAAAATACTTACAACGCCTAGACCACGCCGGGTTTTCTCCAGAGCAATTACTGCAGACTGGGGGAGTCGTGCATTTTGTCCCTACTAGCAGACTGTTGCAGGAGTTTGACCCGCACACATTGCATATCCTCTTGGATGAACAGGACGTTCCCCAGTGCCCCACTGGCGGCATAAATTGCAATGGGGTACTTCCAATTGTCTTGTTCGATTATTGAGAATCTTAGGTTGTACCCCATGAAGGGTTTTGATGCCGTTTCAGATAGTATAAGTGCCTGATCAATGTTCGCAGTGCTGAACGCAACTGGAATTTCCTCCCCAAACTTGGACTTGACGGTCCGTACAGATGAAAGTTTAAATGTTTTTTATTGAGCACAAATCCTCCTCTACAAGCAGAGGGGAGAAATTCTAAATTGTCAGTGTAGCCTGGATAGGCTTCAATTGTATTGAACCCAAATGGTTTAGATTATTAGAGAGAAACGAGTCATATTCGTTCATCATATCAGAGTTTACAAAAGAAATCTTGATGGTGGTCTCGTACATTCTTAGTGAGTTAAAGACGACTCTATTACAGTATTACGAAATCTCTCGGAAAATAATTGAACAATTTTTTTCTTTCTAGATGCATCGTGAATGATACTATAGCCAAATTTTGTAGTTTAGGTATGGGGAGTACCACCGCGTCTTTTGAAAAAATTGGGAACAATTTACTTATCTTAACGTCTTTATTTACGTTAGAACATGACATTACTATACCTTTTTCAGCAAAATTCGCAGCAAAAACGCTATTGTTTGATAGCTCCGACGTTACTTGCGACATGACAGAAAATAAATAAATAAATAAATAAAGACTTTCTTAACTACACAAAAAAAGAGAAAAAGAAACATGCAATAAACCAGATCAGACACAACAATAGAAAGTCAGTAGCTCTTCAGTCTTCTAACTCTTTTCTTCTTCTATGGCCTCAGGTCCAGGGGGATCTGAGCCCCCCAACCGATCCAACACGCCGCCTTCCGACTGAACCACCCGGGGTCTTTCACCCCCGAAGAATCCAATCGGCGCGGACTATGCTTGGTAAACGAGAGACGAGGAGCTTAAGAAACCTTAGCCTTTGCTCTGGGGGACGTCCTCTTGAGAAAAAGACAAGTCCCGAGATAGCCCAGGTACCCCAAAGGCGCACCTGGGTTTTCCCTTTCAATGACAGATGCTGAGCCCGTTTCAGAGCCCACCTAGCTTTCTTCAGGATACGTTTAAGTCTATCCAGGTCAGCTTTCGCCGACCAGTTCACCGTAACGGTGAACCCCAGGTATTTTAATCGACTTGTGAAGGTGGGGAGTGGTTCAAAGGCAAATATGGAAGAGAGTGCAGAGAGTGCTAATCTCTTAAGTTTTTTCTTTGTTGCGGTGGTGCCATGAAAGACAACCGCCTGCGATTTGGCGGAGTTTAAAATAAGATTGGATATGGGTAAAAGGTCTTTTAATCTTAAAAAGAAGCGGCTGATGTCAGAGACTACGTCTTTGCACCTGTGTCCAGAGAACAGGGCTGTGGTGTCATCAGCATACACCACCAGACGTTGTTCGCGTTTAAATATTTTAAATAGATTAATGGAGGCAGCAAGATATAAGATAGGAGAAAGAGGTGAACCTTGAGGCACACCCGTAATAGGATAGAACTGACGCGCATCAGGGTCGTCTTCATAATAAAACCGCTTGGTGTACAGCAGGATCTCCACCCTGTTCACAATTCTCGCAGGCAACCCGAGGGACCGTAGAGAAGAGATCACAAAAGGAATGGAGATACGATCAAATGCAGCAGAAAAGTCAAGGAAAATAGCCACAACTAGGCGATGGCTATTCTCCCGACAAAACTGTTCCACCTCACCTACTGCTGAATGGACCGAGCGACCTTTGACGAACCCATGAAAACCTGGAGGGATCAAATTACGCCTACTTAAATGGTCGCGGATTTTACGCGCAAGCGCTTTTTCGTAAATAGACACGAGGGAATTTTGAATCGAAATGGGACGCAGGTCTTTAGGACATAAGCAGGATTTTTTCTTAGGAATAAAAACACGCTTACTAATATTGATGCCTGCTACATCGGATGAAGAGGCTAAAAGCATTGTGACGGCCACCTCTCTTCTCTGATCAGCTGTCAAAAGCTGACAGACCCGAGAAGAAAGTGGAACGACGGATTTGGAGGTGCCCGGGAGTGGACCCCAGGAGTTAAGAATATCCGTAACAGATATATCCCTACTCCTGAAGTTACACCAAGGCGGGATTGGTTGAGGTGATTGAGTGGCTCCATAGTTGTGTAGGGTTAGTGACTCCTCCAAAACTTTTTCAAGGCCTACATTCCCTATCCAACCCAATGCTCTATCCTTCCAGCAAACAAACTTCTCCTTCTTGAAAATCTTCCAAAAAGAAGACTGAGAAGGATTAAGGCGAGCAATACTCGTCCTATCCTTACTCAGCTGGAACCTGTATCTAGTGCTCCAGTATTCATTCGAGAGGGCCTGTTTGGCGGAAGCAGAGAGATTAGGGAGGTTTAGTAATTTTGCTAGGACCTTGAGTTTTGTCGGAGTGGGATTGTATATACGACTTATATAGGTAGACGATAGAATCGCGGTAGCTTGCGAAAAGAGGTAGGTATTAAATTTGGTCAGACTCTGATTTCCTATTCGGGGAAAGAGTCGGATAGCCGCCTGAAAGAAGGCTACTCTGATCGGATCAAAGTGAAACCTCCTTCGAAGCAATGTATCTTCCTCAATTCTCCAACGAATTAGGTCATGAGAGGTGGACAATTGTTGGCGCGACTGCTCCGTACAGAGATGTTTAAGCAACCACCTTGAGTGAAGCAGTAAAATGTCGAGGATTGAATTTGTTGATGTGCAATGGAAGGTGGGGGACGGTGGTTTGTGAATAAGATAACCGTTCCTAGCTCTGCGAAGTGATGCGTTGATCCAACGACCAGTTCTGTCGTTGAAGTCTCCAAGTATCATGTCATAGCCGCTATCAATAATACCATCCAGGAGGTCGCGGTTCTTGTGAATCTCCCCTGGCCGGATGTAGACATTGGCTAGACTGAGGCGTTTACCGTTCTTACAGAGTGAAATAACTAAACAAGACGGGGCTGGACAAGAATAGTTTAGTAGGAGGGAAGACCTTAAGGAGCATTTAACTAGGGTTAAAAGACCTTGAGATGAAGAGGAGTGAGGCGGGGTTATGTACGGAGTGTAGTGGGAACAGATATGCTTTGGGATAAATCGAGTAATGTCCTGGGGAAGACGGATAGACCGAGTCTCCTGAATGACTATAACATCTGCATCTCTACCGGATAAAAGTCTAAGGGCAGAAGCACCTCCCGAGTTCCACTGAATGACATTCAGTGAAAAAGGCTCACGAGTACTCTGCATTGTGATGGATTAGTTGGAAGGGGGATTGCCTACCTAGACAGAGCTAGGTGCAGGAAGGTTACCCTTCCTGCCACTAGCCCCATCCGGGGTCGGTACTTGCCCCTGGGCAGCATCTTCATTTCCCCTATGCTGTTTGCCACTCAGCATTTTACCGATCTTGAGTGGGGGGACAGTATGGGCCGAAGCCCCCCTCTTCTTTGATTCCGGTAATACTTTAGAAGCCGGTACGGAGGGATTGGGCCCTACCGAACCCAGGGCCATCAGGATTAGATTCTGTAGCTTTCTATATGAAACTTCATTTTTCACGTCGATGAGTTTTATAATGTCCGCATCATCCATCCGATGAGAGGATGCTTGTGAAAAGGAGGCAGGAGTCTTAGATGGCTTCTGGAAACGATTCCTATAATCTTTGAAAATTCCACATTTCCTGCCCCAGGCAGGATGGCACCCCCCGCAGTTAGAACAGGACGGGGCGGCTACACAACGTACGTCGGACAGTAAGGCGGGGCAATTAGCGGAACCGCATACCCCACAGGTAGGTGTCCCACTGCAGCTGGAGGACCAATGCCCCCATTTGTGACACCGACTGCAGTGGGGGAAAGTGAATTCATCACTTTCAATTTACTGAAACCCGAGATTGAGACCCATAAACGGGTTGTAATTTGACTTGTCAAGTGTTTCTGCCCTATCTATAGGGGCGGAGCAAAATCCGACGGGGATAGGTACCCCGTCCTTTCCTTTCAATAGTCTAAAATTACTGACCTTAAAAGATGCGCAGAGATTTTCGAGGTCTCCATCTTCAACCCAACAGGGGAGGTTCGTTACTTTCAAGGTGGATAGGATAGGTTTCTCAGTAAGTTCACCAAAATTAGACAAATACGATCTGAAAAACCCAGTATACTCCTTTGCCATGTCCGCCGTTGCAAAGGAGATTTTGATTTCGGAATGAAGAAACTTCACGTTATTGAATATTATCCTCGAGGGATAATTTGCACAAAAATTCTTTAGAAATTTTTCGAATAGATTATGTCGTTGTAACGGAAGTTTAGGCTTAATAATTATAAGATTCTTTTGTTTTGGTATGGGTGGAAGCATCTCCCCATTACCAGAAAAAGTAGAAACGTTACTGACCTTCGTGTTGTGTTGAATTCCATCTAGATAAGCTTGTTCTAGTCCTTCTTTAACAGGAATTCCGACAAAATTCGTTGAATTGCACATCATAGAGTTCTTTTGAAGCTTGACAGAAAATGGAATGATAACAATGAACACGGTGGTTTAATATACACTAATACTAATCATAGGGCATTGTACCGCCATAGCTTACTTTCGAAAACAATTTGCACTTTCAGGTTTGAACGCAGGTTCTCTCGATTGATGAGTAACCGCAATTTTTCTTCAAAAATTGTATGTAATTATAAATTATAAGAAAAGAACTTTTTAACTGGTTAAAAATTATTTTCTTATAACTATATACAATTTTAGTAGAAGCCGAAAGACGAAACGCTAATTGAAGAATTAATCTTTGTTTTTTGTTAGTAGAGACTAAATACCATATTTCGTATATATTTTGGTCATAGCGTGATTCCATTTATTAAATTAAATATAAATTAATTTTAATAAATACTTACAATACATATATACAGGACTTTGATTTCGAATTTCAGTAACCATGTCACTTCTAGACGATAACTTCAGCACCAAAATGATGAGTACCAACAACTCTCATCAGTAGAATGAAGTACCCACTGATCGTTTCGGTTGCTAGTGTGACATTGTGAAAGAAGGCGTTTCGACACTTCGCTTTATTTACTTAGGATTACGCTCTAACGAACATAACGAATTGCTATGCGAACAATCCTTAAACATAAGACAGAGGTTGTTGCTGCACTCGTTGGATCTCTAAAATCACGGCATGTATAATATTAGTGCATGGATGTGCTGAGTAGACAACGGTCCAGGATTTCTTGCGAAATACGGCATTTATACTAAATGGTGTTGCTTGATAAACTGGACTTTGATTCACTACTTTCAGTCATTATGTCACCTCTAGACGACCAATGAGTACCCGGCAACACTCACGAGTTGAATGAAGTACTCACTGATCGTTTCGGTTGCCTGTGTGACATTGTGAATGAATGCGTTTCCTGCACTTTGCTTAATTGACTGAGGCTTACGCTCTTTATCAGATCGAATTGCTGTGGGGACCATCCTTAAACACCAGGCAGAGGTTGTTGCTGAATTGTCGTTGCACTCGTTGGATCCTTAATGGATACGGCATGTATAATAGTAGTGCACAGATGTGCTGAGTAAACAACGGTCCAGGATTTCTTACGAAATACGGCATTTATACTAAATGGTGTTGCTTGATAGACTGGACTTCGATTAACGACTTTCAGTCACCATGTCACTTTTTGACGACCAATGAGTACCCGGCAACACTCATCAGTAGAATGAAGTACTCACTGGCCGTTTCGGTTGCCTGTGTGACATTGTGAATAAAGGCGTTTCTGACACTTTGCTTAATTGTCTGAAGCTTACGCTCTTTACCAGATCGAATTGCTGTGGGGACCATCCTTAAACACTAGGCAGAGGTTGTTGCTGAATTGTCGCTTCACTCGTTGGATCCTTAATGGATACGGTATGTATAATTGTAGTGCACAGATGTGCTGAGTAGACAACCGCCCAGGATTTCTTTCGAAATTCGGCATTTATACTAAATGGTGTTGCTTAATAGACCGGACTACGATTCACGACTTTCATTCACCATGTCACTTCTAGACGACCAATGAGTACCCGGCAATACTGATCAGTAGAATGAAGTACTCACTGGTCGTTTCGGTTGCTTGCGTGACATTGTGAATGAAGGCGTTTCTGACACTGCTTTATTGTCGGAATTTCTGAACAGGATCAACAAAAAATAATTATTTTTAAATTTTACCACGACATAATGTAGTTTACTTTGGTTTTCTTTTCTCGTTCGGTGTGATTGGAAGTTCACAAATTTTTACATTTGAGAATCTGCTGTATTAATGGTCAACGTTTTGAATTACCTTATCTATAATTACCATTATAGATAAGCGTCACTAGGTAGAGTCACTTCTATTAGAACAACCTGTGCGAATGTTGCTGCGAGTTTCGCATTTAAGGCATGATACAAAGCTCTTCAATGTCTTTTCGAGGTTCAGTGATTGTTCGCATTATATTACATTTAGTTATTGTATTAATATAAATCTATAAAAACCTTTAATCACAACGCTGAAACCGAAGATATTTATAAATCTTATTATTATTTTCTGTGTTATTACTAAATATTTGTAAATATTTCTATAAATTTTTTATATTTCAATATAAATTGATTGTCATGTAAATATCATTTTATCTTTAGTTCTTTGTACTATTCAATCAATTATCTACATTATGATGTGTAAGATAGACATCACGTTTGAATAATTTGATACCTAGCAATAATATGATTTAAAAACGGTTAAATTATATTTCAAATTATAAGAAATCATTGATTTAATTTTGCGTCATTTTGATACTAAATGACGTCATTTAAACTTTGCAATTATAACAATTAGTTATAGCTATATTTTATATTTAAGTTGTAATTTTGCAAATATATTTTACCTGTGTATTGTAATACAAATTTAAAATACTTTTGTATTTCATAAATAAAATACTTTCATATTTTAAAATATGTATTAATATACCTCCGTATTTGAATGCGGAGTGATTAAAATCTACATATAAGGATTTGGACGACGTTAGAGGAAACTGCTGTGTTATCAGTTTCATGCTCCGGAACTTAACATAGATCAAATACATATCAATGATGTATCGATAATTAATACTGTTTTGTGAAACAGTATTAATTAAAAAGCATATGATTATCTGATATTGCATTCCATTAAATGACTATTTGATAATTCACTAGGATTCTTTCATTATCATGTACATTTTTATATCTTAAGTGTCAAGCTATTTATTTCTTCTTAATGTGGACATCTTATTCTTATTGTTCATATTAAAATGGAATTTGAACATTACCATAATATGGCATTTGTAAAGTGATGGTGCATCACAAATTATCCGTCTTTTGTTTAAAAATATTTGATTTGCACAACCCATCGATGCATAATGACCTAACTCTGAGAAGAAGAGGCAATTAATCTCTCAATGCTGCTATGAAATAGCTTTGCGATTAAATTCCTTATTTATTTATTGAATTCAACAAAGACGAAGGTAATTGTTGGACATATCATCCAAATAGGTAGGATCAAATATACATACATTAATGAGGATATTGTTGTGTGTGTTTGTAATTATTGCTTGAAAACGCAAATGATTTTATGGTATTTATTCAATTAAATGACTATTAGATAACAAACTACATTTCAAAAAGGAATGTGTCGATGCTTATTCTTGTTAACATCTTGTCCGTTTTAATGGTGTAAACATTAAAGCAACTAGTAACATTCAAAAACAAATTAACATGCGGTATTGATTAACGATAATTCAGCTATCTTTATAGTTTGAAGTTTAATTGAAAGGAACACATTAAATACTTTGAAATAGTAGATAATTAACAATAGTAGCCACTTAGATATTACAAATGCATTAGATAAGACGCTTTTAGATTTTTAGATAATCAATGCAATTCTCGTTCATTCTTTCGAGATCTTTTATTTGTTTTTTTTTCATGAATATAAGGCGTTATTCATTTGCTGAGTTGTGTTTATTTAATGTTTATGATACATTGCTCATTGATACACGAGCCTTTATATAACGAGTAGCCATAAATTGCCCAGCTTAAGTCGTTTTCATTAACTTACCGACATTATTGATTTCGGATGCCCAGTTTTATCAAGTCATTAATTTGTGATGTCTTTGTTAATTTGTGTGTTAAAATGTGGAAGGAAGAAAAAGAGTAACTGAAATTCTGTGAATTCCTTAACAATTCTGTTAATTAGAAATAGAAAAGTTCAATGAAGGAGTAAATGTTGTGACAAGCTCGCCATGAATTTAGGATTTGTTTAGTCTTAACAAATTAATTATTTACGAATAAAATTTGTATCTAGAAAATATAAACTTAAATTCCTAGTAAATACTTGGCAGATGGAAATTAAATTTGCTTTCAATATTTAAACCGTAAATTTGATAAATTTAATGAAATTAAATAAATTGCATTTTTAATTGCTGTCATTTGGTTTTAAAATACAACAGAATATCGAATTTAAATTTGATTATTACGAATGTAGATTTAAAATGATTATTTATTAATTATTTCCTACACGTAAGTATAGATTATATAATTACAAGTAAAGATTAATCGGTTCATCAAATTGAGTACATCGTAATTGTCTGATCTTAACTAGGATAGCCGACATATTTTACGATAGCTCAGTTACTTACCATACAAATGCTTTACAAGTAATATGTAGTTTGTTAAATTAAAAGCATAATATAAAAATTCGATAAAATACGACAAAAAACTTATTTTTACTTTTTAATTATTAATTTAAAAATAAATCAAATAATAATTAAAAAGATTTTAATTATTACATTTTTATTATAATAATTTATTTAAATAACTATATTATAACTTTATAATTTATATTTAAAATGATAAAACAAATATAATGGCATAACATATATACATAATTAATATATCAATTCATCTATAAAGTTTATTATAAAACACGAGTATCCACTAGGGATCGTTCAAAAAACCGCAAATGAATAACGTCATTTTGGCGTCATTTAAAGTTTGCAAGTATTTAAACTTTGCAATTTGTGATTTGCTATATTTTATATTCAAGTTATAGAGTAATTTCGCATAATATATTTTATAAATTCTTAGATTTTAATAGCCGGTAACATAAAAAGACCTCTAGGCCCAAAATGAAATGTTGCTTTTCAGACGGCAATAGCGAACCGTATTCGCCTTGTAGCAACAACGGAAGCAATTACGATGTTGTCGATATGGATCTATCGTCTTGTGGTAGCCAGGATGATGACGAGATTGAAGATAACCGAGATTGTAAAAGCAATAATGCTCGCTATGACAGCAATCAGGAAGAAGATGAAGATGATAATATACCGTACAGTCCGTCACAATGGTTGATAGAAGATATACATTCTAGTATAGTAGACAAAATTCTACGCAGCCCAGAAAAATTTGAATTGAAAAAGCGTATAGCCGATTGGGTTGCAGATAGCGAAGTAATCCGGAAACGATGCAACGATGATCATCAAGCTGTTAAAGTTCATTATTTTCACGGTCGTCAGTTTGTACTCCAACCGAGAGGTATTCCTCATAGAATGTCTAATGGATGCCACTTTATGGAAGATCCACGTGTTAGTGTGTATATAACGCGTTTTCGAAAGCAATTAAAGCGTGTGACGTTACACTTATGGAGAATAAAGTACTGCAACCGCTTTATAGAAGAACAAGTTATTAGAGATCTTAAAAATGTAGTTGAGCGTTACGGTAGCCATCAATTCTGGCAGCGTTTGATACTATTTACGAATCAGCCGATACTGTATATGAGCCAACTTGGCAAAATTTCCTCACTTACACCAATTCTTGGAGCGGTAACTATTTTTTTAATAACTATTTTCTATAACGCTGTTGGAATTTGACTAATTTATCAATTATATTAATAATATTAAAAATAAATAAATTTATTAAGGTTTAGAAATTAATTAATTTAATACGGTTTATAAATTAATTAATTCGTACAAGTAAATTTTCTTTTCACTAAATATTTGAAAGCAATTATTTTATATTTGAATAATTATCTTAAAGAAATACTCTAATTTAAACTAATTTTTTAATTATCAAAGAGATCTAATAGATCTCTTTGATAATTATTCTATTTAATAATTCTATTTAATCTAGTCGATCTGATTAATAATTCCAATTATTTTGAATTTTCTCTATATTAAATGATTTATATTATTCCGTGTAGATTACACCTTCATATTAGTTTACAATATATTATATAATAATATATTGTACATAATTATATATTATAATAAAATTATAATATTATATTAATATTATATTAATATAATATTAATATTATTTATTATTTTTATTCGGTTTATTGAAAGCAAGAGCAACACAAATAAATTAATTTTCTTTCTAATATTTCACAACTATTTGGAGCCATTTTTAAGATTATTGTAATCACTTTACGGATATATTTGTAGTAACAATAATATTGACGATGACATCAAATAGTTGCGAAATATTAAGCAGAATTTTAATTTCCTTTGCTGTATTTTGCTTTTAATTAGCCAAATAAACAATTATTCCAGCCTGCCTCTTTTTGTTTCAATACCAGATAGTTCCAGATAATCTGGAACGAAAAAACAATTAAATATGAAAAACTTCAAACTCATTTTGTTTGCTTAAATCATGTTGAATTAATAAATGTTGATTTCTTCTGCGTCAGTAATTTTCGAATCTTTGAAATTAAATGAGTACAGATTTAATTTCAAATTGAAACCTTGAATGATCAGATCCTTACTCTTGATAACGGTAACAAACTGTCGGTTGATGTTTGAATAAAAACCTAGGATAAAATGTTTTAAAATACATTAGTAAAATGTATTTAACAATGTATTTACCATACATTGGTAAAATACAATTACTTATTGAGAATTGTTGATATCAATCCAAACAAGTATTTTTTTAATATTTCGAATTTATGAAATTTATTTGATACGTAAATAATAAAAATTTAAATATTTTCTATTAATTGAATTTTATTTTAAATAATTTCGTTTTGAATAGTGAATAGATTACATTTGATAATTTATCTCTCATTTTATTAAATATAATTTAATATATTAATTGAAAGATGTTATAAGAGCATTTAGTAATTCATAATATTTAATTTGAAAATTTAATATAAAACTAAATATAATATATTATATAATAAATATAATATAAAAAATCTAATATCAAATTTAATATTAATATTAAATTAATTTAAACTGAATTTCTAACATTTTGTAAATATCGATTTGTTTATATTACATACCTTAGAGTTCACCGTTTCATTGCTGTATCTTAGATATTGGATGTCAGTGCTGATGATCTTCCGAAATTAATACCCGATAATGAATCTAAAACCAGTAAAGTCAATGATCCTCGCCTAATTAAGGGAGAATTGTACTGCCAAAACTATAAACTCAATACCAGTTTGCAAGTATTGCCGTACTCTATGCGAATGCAAAAATAAGAATATTTGGATTGTACAAATTGAGTTGAACTAGAGATTTTAGTGTTGAACTAGAGTGTTTATATTTTAGCTGTAAATGAACATGTTCATAAAAAGAAACGTTGACAATTAAATTTTTATTAATTCGAAAGTGTAACAAGCTGCTAGGGTCACGATTTCTATATAAGGCCTGTAAATGTTATAGACGGAAACTTGAGAGGACATCAAAAGGACAACAAAAGTTTGTCGAAATATAAAAACGAATTTATCTTCGAGCAATTGAAAATATGCAGCAGATCTTTGCAACTTTTCCGCAGAATGTGTAGACACACTTTTCTGATCGGTCTGGAACTTCATAGGATTGCCACAAATTGTGTCATGGTAACCGTAGAGGCAAGCTCTGAATAGAACACAACGTCTACGCGCATTCGGTTGCATCCAATCTAACTGCAAATGTAACGTTGATTATACATGTACATGGTCGAGACGTAATAATCGAGCATCTTATCGGGACCTATGAGCTATAAAAGCACGAGCGAGTGGAAGCTAACAACGATCCTGATAGTTGACTGACATAAGGTTTTAAATAAGCAAGGCAGTTATTGCTGAATGCACTTTACAGAAAATTCCTGTAAATTTCTTCCAAAACAAAAATTTTCCCTTATCTAACTGGCTGAAATTCTGTACCGATAAATCCCCTCAAATAACACCAAAACCATAGGTGAGGATGAGCTCTAGCATGATGCGAAAATATCGACAAACGCTCAATAAGACGGTGCTGATACTCTTCTAGAATAAGGTAATGCCGTAACCAATTTACATAGTTTGTCCTCAAAATGTTTATGGAAGGTCCATCGTGATGTGATGACAACTCCTAAATATGTGAGTCGTTAGAGAAATCAACTAAGAAATTCGTATAAGACATCCCGACCGCTGAGTTTCACACCGGGTCTGAATTTAACAACTTTTGTCTTCTTTATGTTAACCTCCAAAGAATTAAGGAAACAATACAAAGTTAAATAGTTGCACGTAAGTTGTATATCAGAGATAGAATGGTAAGTCACAATACGTTTATCTGAGTATCATTTACACGTAAATATGATGAAAGATGACCACATATATACAAAGAAAATAATAAAGGACTGATATGATCGCCTTGGAGAACTTTAATTTTATGTTTAATGTAGTCAGTGCATGTGACCCATGAAATATGAAACAAAGTGAGTGAAAAAGTGAGTCAATAACTCACTGACTCATTAAATATGTTCACAATGTGTGACGAAAGTATATTAAAAATAGAATTGACAAATATCTCATTAGTTTGAAGAAAGACGCAATAGTTTCCGCCGAAGAATCTTTCTAATAATGCGATCGAAAGCTTCAGGAAAGTCGACAAACAGTCCATACGCGTGCTTATACGTTTAGGACGACGCATTTAACTGAAGCCAGAGCCTTTAGAGTGGACCTATCCGGACGAAATCCATATCGCTCACTTAGTAAGATTAGCTCTGCAAATTTAAACAGTCGGAAAGCCAGAAGTAGAATTTGTACGTGTGATTCGACGTAGCAATCCTTCGATACGAATTTGGGTCGTTTACATCGCCGCGCCATTTATACAGCATTTATAAAATAAAATGTTTTCAGCAAGATAGAGGCTGACTACTGTTGAATATTGAATTAAATAACCAGCACCAATAATAACCAAGAGTGTCGAAGGACGATTTTAGATGCTCCACAGCTAGTTTATCAGTTCCAATAACTTTGTTATTCTGCATGCTGGATAGCGATATTATAAGTTCATCAATGTTAAATTGTTGCATCAGATTGGAATTACTCTCGACTAAAGATACCCTTGTATTTAGAAATAATAGCAGGGACATTTTTTATATATGTAGCCATGAACAACTGAAGAGGATGTTGAATTTGGTTTAATAATTTATTATTAATTTTTGTTATAAGTGTGAATTTATTACGAATTCAAAGTAAAAACATTTTAAATGTAATAAAAGATCCCATAGCGAGCAACAATATAAGGTGAACAAAGAAACACCTTTTCCACTTTGCATCCAGTCACTCACGATCTGCCCCAGACCCTCTAAACCTTTGATATGGGATTTTCACTTGTGCTCGAGAAGATGGGGTGCTCCGAATTTCTAATGATGCTGCCCTTGAAAGTGCAAATCCAATTCTAATTATCAAGTCCCGAATACATTCGTTGTATGGACGTGCTAATTTCTCCGATTTAAGGTAGCGCATTCTTCTCATGATCTTGATAGTTGTATCACCGGCACCAACGTTTGTCGCAAAAACCAACGGGAAGAACCTTGCCCTCTCAAATCTCGATATTCGCTCGCTACATTTTCTGATTTTTCGCTGTTCATGATAATTAAAGTGATTTTGCGGCATTGATGTTGAGTAATACGGATCAAGATGATTATATATAGATATGTTTATTTATGTTTACATTATGTTTATTTATATATGTTTACTTGCCATGGGTTGTTTATGCTAAACAACCCATGGCAAGTAATATATACCCTTGCGTTTGGTTCGGAAGTAGATGAGTTCGCAACGAGAGGTATTCCCTATGGGATGGGCTGAAGTATTGGTTCTAGAGAAACTGGACTGCAAATACTCTTGAGTTCTCTTCTAAGAGGTCACGATCAAAGTTGTGTCTCACGATTGGCATACCACCAACTTTGCATGATAAAGATTGGTCAGATTAAACTCTAAGCCACATAAACACTGATCTGGATGTTGTAGAAGAGACCAACCGTATCTAGTCGCAAGGGCATCGTGAAATTGAAGCCTTGTAAGTCGATAACCAGAAGTTTCTAGTGGTTTTGCCCATAACCATTTTAATGCCCCACATGATGAATCTATGGAATCACGATCGACAATCAATAAAGTGGGGCATCCATACATATTCCGTAGTATAGTTGATAAAGAAGGGTATACAAAGTCCACTTTATTTAACGCGACTAAACGATTTATACGATTAAACGCATTGCATGCATATAGTTGCAGTCTGCACAAATTTCTGTCACCCTCAAATAGTTCTCGTTTTGAATGAATAGCCAACTCGATACCGCAACGTTGACTAGAGTACAATTGAACACAGCCTGCCACATACTGCAAATCAGCAGAAATACGCTTCGCTAGAATTTTAAAATAAATTGGTGTAGTTGAAGTTTTCAAAATGCGAGAAAATTTAATGAATTCAAATATTGAAAATTACTGGTGACGTTATATTAATAAGAAAAAATTTCAATACAACTTTTTTAATTAACACGATCAGGAAAGTATAAAGCTGCATGCTTTTTACAACCTTCGTCCGTAAGCCTAACCTGGAATGCGCCTATTAATGAGGCCTTTCGACCTTAGTCTACTCATGACTACAGGGTGGTCTCATCAGTGTGGCCCTGTAGCTACACAACTTCGACAGTACTTAATCCTCAGTAAACCTCTGAAAGGAATTCACTAAGCGCACGCTCCTCCACCGGTGACCAGCCTTACATGTGGTATAGTTTGCTTAAGCAGTGACTTCACAGGATAGCACGTGTGCTATCGTTCCTTCATTAATCAGCTTACTATAAAAGCTGATTACGGGTTAAGCTTTTCGATGAAGGTTGTAAAAAGCATGCGGATTTATACTTTCCTGTTCGTGTTAATAAAAATGTTGTATGAAATTCTTTCGTATTTAATATTACGTCACCAAGAGTTGAAATTCATATAACCACTATATGTGAAGTGATGAAAAATTTAGCATTTGCGCTGGTGACTTTCATTTAGAGGTTTACTGAGGAGTCAGTAATGTCGAAGTTGTGTAGCTACATGGCCACTGAGGAGACCACCCAGTAGTGATGAGTAGGCTAAAGTCTAAACACCTCATTGGAGGCTATGTGTCTGTGGTTGTAAAAAAGCATGCAGATTTATATTTCCCTGATCGTGTTAATTAAAAAGTTGTATTGAAATTCAAAAATTATTAATTAAAATAAATTAGTTGAAATAACATAAAATTTTTGTAATTACACTGTATTTCATTGACCTATTTCATTTAAAAACATTTTATTATAAATTAATTCGTGTCGCTTATCACTATTACTTTAACTCACTATGCCCGAGTAACATCTGCTCAAACAATAATATCAAAGACTAATCCCTTTGTATTGTTTTTAAACAACAATAGAAACTTGTAAAATGAAACAATAAGGGTTTTGCTATAACAGATCAAATCAGCTAACTAAGTCTACGTATTTAATATAATTATAAACTAAACAAAACATAATAATACTAAATCAAAATTTAATAATTAAATATTATAATAAATAATTGTTATTAGGAATTTTTATAATTTAGATCAATTAAAAATAAAAAATTTAAATTTAAAATAAACGTCATTTTTATGAATTGACTAATAAATAACAGACGTTGTATCAGAATAAGAATTAGAGGTCATCAGGAGGAACTGCTATGATATCAGGTTTCGGCCCCTAACTCCTCTAGCCAGCATAGCAGCGGGGCCAAATACATGCTAATGATGTATTTCCTCTGAAATAACTATCTAGTATCTTATTCTAATACAAAGTATATTATTTATTATCCATCTATAAAAATTTGCCACTTAAGAGTTTAAATTTATTCTTTATATTATTGTGTTGATCTATATATTTTACTATTTTCTGCTTGATGTTATTTTTATAGTAACCTACTTTAAAATATGTATCTATTAAATTATTTAAATATTTTGAAGAATGCGAATATCATTACATATTGTTGCAAGGACGTATTTCCTCTTATTAAATTTAATTATATAGTATCTTATTATAACACAAATAATATTATTTATTATCCATCCATAAATATTTTCCGGTAATGATTTTAAATTTATTTTTAATATTATTGTGTTGATTTATGTATTTAACTATTTTCTGTTTGATAATATTTTTATAGTAACCTAATTTAAAATACGTGTCTATTAAATTTTTAAATAAATTCAAAAAAGCCAATATCGTTAGAAATTGTTGCAATTCTTAAAATTTCATTATTTAATGTATTATATTACATGGTATGCATGTAATGTTCATGCAAAAATATGTTTCTTGTAAATTTAAATATGTCATCTTTACGATATAAATTAAAAGTAGTTTTAATTGATGTTAATTTAATGCTCATATCAAGATATATACTTTCTTTATCATTACTATTGGTGTTATTAAGAATGAGGCTACCTGGATAAATTTGTTCGCTTATTGAATAAAAATTGCTAGAATTAAATACACATATATCATCAATATATCGAAACATATATTTAATATCTTTATATAATTTAGACTAATTTTTTAAACAGTAATGAACAAATTCATATTCTATAATGCTTAAAAATAAGTCAGCTATAATTGGTCTACTATTATCTCCCATTGGAACACCTTTTACTTGTCTAAATATAGATGTCCCTACTTTTAAATAATTTTGATTTATTAAAATATTTAAGGATTCTATTAATTCAGTTTTATCCATGTATTTATATTTACTTGATGGTTTAATTTTTGTTAGATATGCGTTATAGTTATTATAACATATATATGTATATCTTTTTCCGAATATAAGATTTATTAAATTTTCTATCGTAAGTATTTATATTCTGAAAATTTATTCCTTTTGTGTGTTCTAAAAATTCTTTCGTAGAATTAATACTAAAATAGTGTTTTATACTAGTATTAATTTCGATTATCCTACAATATTTTTTGAAGTGTGCTTTAATTACTTTAAGTATTTTATTCATATGAACAGAAAGTGGTTTTAATGTACATTTAAAGCACTACATACGAACCGAGGTTTTATTGGATTTTTATGTAATTTTGGATTCTAATATAATATAGGTATAGTTTTATTATCTGATTCAACCTTTATACCCTTTTTATCCATTATAGAACAGTGACTTGTATTATCTAGTTATCCTTTAATTTAGTAATTTCTGTGTACCTATCTTTATTAATTTGATCTTTCCTTTTATAATTGTTTGATATATTAATTTTATTTTTAATTTTATCAAATATATAATCTTTCCAAATGTTTATCTTTGATGTATTTAAGCTTTTACTATTAATCAGCTTACCAAAGTAAGCATTTAAGTCATTACATAACGAATTGCAAATTTTATTCTTGTCGTTGTTATTATTTAATCTATATTTATAATTGTCTTTTTGATAGCATTTACCTCAATTCATTGTTTTCAATTAATTCTAGATTATGAGTATATATGTTCATTTATTTTATCAAAACTAAGACTTTTGCAATTGCATTCAGTTTCTGATATTGATATTAATATTAACGTTACATATTGATTTTAATTCTTTAATTCGTTCTTATGGCGGTAACAATTTATACTTTATTTTAGGAATATATTTACTTAAATCTAATCCTATTATTTCTTTACTTTTAGAATTATTTAAAAGTCTACCTATATTTATGTTATCTATACATTTATTAATGAATTGTATGGTCAGTGTATATTTTTTATTCTTATTATTAACATTTATCGTCCGATTATAGTATTTTATATTACAATAACTGTTTATTATACAACTTAGCATATCATAGTCGTTAATTAATTTTTGATTTATTGAACAAATGATATCTTTAGAAAAACTTCTTATATTTACAAAAACATCATTTAGCTTATTATCTCTTAAAAGTTGTTTTTATATTTCTAATTGTTCATTTATATACATATCTTTTTAAATATTTTTAACTCTATTTTTCTTATTCCTTTTATCACCATGACTTCTTGGTTTGCGTTTAACCGGATTATTATAATATAGTTGTTTATTATGTATTATACTACTTCTGCCAATTCCTTGTACCACGTCATTCAATCCTAGTGGGTACATGGAATTAAGCGTTTTAATCCAAAAATCTTCTTTTTCTAATAGTTTTTGATTTAATATTGATATGTTTTCTTCAATAATATGTTCTAAAATAAATAATTTACAGTATCCTATATCATGTCCTATTAATCTAATATGTTTATGAAATATAGTTTGACTATTATGCTGTATATTATATATGTGTTGCTTAAACCTAGTTTTTAATATTTGATATGTTTTTACAATATATTGCAATCCGCATGTACATTGTATTAGATACACTACACCTGTGGTATATCAGTTACAATTATTATTAATATTTAATGAAAAACATTTGTTTGTCGTATTACTTACAATACAATTATTATTTATAACATCACAAACTATTTAAAAACTATTTAATGTTAACATCTATTTAAAGTTAAACTATTTAAAGTTAGCATCTTTGAACGTCTGGGTATTATAATTTGGCTCGATTGTAATTTATATTGAGAAAATATTGCAAGTAGAATATCGATGGTATATATACGCAGATGATATTATTTCTACCGCTCATAATATTAATATTGGATGTATATATTTGGTTAAATGATTTTTAAAAAAGTTAAATAGTTTTAAATAGTTAAAAAAATTTTAAAAAAGTGTATTGTTACTGAAGAATGTAATTATAATTTGAATATGTAAATAGATTCATCTAAACTGCTTACCTTGTTTTCGTAAATAACAGATAAGTTATCCTTCTCAAAAGGTTTGTAATTCACTGAGTACTTTATATCAAAGTTTATATATATATATTCGTTGATTGCAATAATTATGCAGTTAGTTGATTACAAGATGACTAAATTTTTCTAAAACATTTTACTATTCATGATTATGTATTTTTGTCTGTTAGTATACAGTCAATACAAACCAATCAAAATGTTTGACAAACAATAAATATATTGTAAACCTACCCAAAGTTAAAACTATTGTTTTCTGTACACCATAGTGTCGCTTATCCTTATTACTTAAACTCTCTAAGCCACAGCAACATCTGCTCAAACAATAATATCGAAGACTAATCCCTGTGTGTTGTTTTAAAGCAACAATAGAAACTTGTAAAATGAAACAATAAGGGTTTTGCTTTAACGGAGTTGAAATTTTGTAAAGTGTTAAAAAATACTGTTGTACTTACAATTTAAAGTTAACATCTTTGAACGTCTGGGTTTTATAATTTGGCTCGATTGTAATTTATATTGAGAAAATATTGCAAGTAGAATATCGATGGTATATATACGCAGATGATATTATTTCTACCGCTCATAATATTAATATTGGATGTATATATTTTGTTAAAGAGTTACATAAAAAATTAGTGTATTGTTACTAAAGAATATAATTAATGCTTTTGCTGAGATTAAAAAATATAAATCCGTTATATAAAAATGCTAAATTGAGATGTGTAAATATAATTATTGTAAAATATCTAATCGTAAAGCATTCAATTTGAGGTAAGCAAACTTTTTAATATCTCATTCTGTTTAAATTTCATAATTAAATGGCAGCAAGTTCTCTATTTTTCGACTGCAAAATATTTAATAACGTATTTATTCGGAGTAATGCGACTTCAGAGTAATATATTTTTTGCTACATATAAAAGACGATTAAAAATTGAAAGAATTTTGATCGTTTGGAAAAAAATAATGTTTATTTCATTTCTTAATTTATATAATTAGATCAGATAATAGAGTTTACATAGTTTAAACTATATATAAATCAAAAAAGATAAATAATTATAAATAATTAATAATTATATCAGATGTTATACAATTGATATTTGTATCAAATCAAAATTTAAAATTTAAATATAAATAATAGTAAATTGTTATAAGTTAAATGATAACTAACCTACGATGTATAAGAATAAGGATAAGATGACGTCAAGAAGAACTGCCATGCTATCCTGTTTTCAGCCACTATTTATCGAACTAACATAGCAGCGGGGCCAAATACATGCTTAAAACGTTTTTATTCCTTTGAAATTTGATTATCTTGTATCTTATTCTAATACCAAGAATATGGTTTATTATCCATCCATAATATCATTTTAATGATATTTTGTGGACTTATATATTGTAAATTAAATATTTTTATAATATCTGGTTAATTTATACATCGTTATTATAATAAAAAGAAAACATTGATCAAATTTGCAAAAAAATTAGAAAAAATTATAATGTAGTATTAATATTACATAGTTTCAGTATCTGAGACAGAGGTTATCTAAAAAATGGTTTACTAAGTATTATAGTGAAAAAAATTATCAACATGAAAAAATCAATTATTTGTCTGTTAGTTAGAATTTTCTGATAGATAGATGATGAAAATTATGTCTATTTTAATATTCGCAAATATACAAAAATATTCTTGATGTAATAATTTGAATTTCTTGATTTTTCCATATCAAGTACTGAATGACATTAGGAGGAATCACATATGACATATTTGTATAAAATCTACATTTCATATCGCTCAATATCGAACTAACTTCTAGATATTAACTGTATTCATGAAATAAACTCAGATACATTTTACATTCAAGTTGGACCCGTATCTTATTTCTTTGGGCATTTGAATCAAGAATTAGCTTCTATAAATGATCTTATACAATTAATATTTTTTGTTGATACATTTTCATGCTTAATTTATAAATTGCTGAATAATATTTTCTTGTGTATATTTACATTTTGAAAGTATTTAAAATATCAGTATTTATCGAAAATAACAAATTTGTCAAAAATTCAAAATTATCCGTCTTGTTCATCAAATAATTAACTAAGCTATATGTTTCTTTGTAAAATTTATTTGATTGTTCAGGGCGCTGAAACATCGAGATAAATAGGAATAGAAAATTATTGTACAGAAATTTTCGATTATTGCAATAGTCCTTTTCATGTGTGATGTTTTAAAATAAGAAAAAGTCAAATGAACAAAAACGAAATAATATTTATTGTCAACATGAGATAAAAATTTAATGAGATTAAAAATATCGATATTTTTGAAATATAATAAAAGTGTTACTTTTGTTAATCTAAGAAAAATATATTTGTTTGATTGACATTTTGAATATTATATGTTGCAAACTTTTCATTTAACATCATAATGAACGTTTGTAACTGTAAGTACACTTTAAATTAAATACAAATTAAATTTTTATTTTTAAATTTCAATTTTTATTTAAACTTGATATAAATTATAAAAATCTTGTAACAATTTCATTATTTAATCATTAAATTTTGATTTAGCATTATTATGTTTTGTTTATTATATTATTAAATAAAATATGTAGACTCAGTTAGCTGATTTGATTATTAGAAAATGCTAAGGATTATAAGCTTATCTCATTACGTTATGCATAAGATGTCTGCTATTTCTAAATGTTATTTGTAGATACCAAGGAGTTGTGTCCAAGCTGCTTGAAATTTGAATTTTTAAAAACAATTTATACTTTTTGAAAAAGTACTTTTACATTATTATTAATTAACATAATGTTTTTTCTATAACTGAAGCATCTTAAAATGTGATATGATTTAAAATAACAATCGCTTTGAATTTTACAATGTTCGTTCGCTCAAACATTCAAAACTTGTTAAAAGAGTAACATGTATTTTATTTGTTATCTCAATAGCCGATTTGAATTTAAAATATCAGTTGAATTTTCGTTCGTGTATTAAAATAACTAAAACGCATCTCGATGAAAAGTTGTGGCTTCCGGTTTAACTATTTGGCAATATTTAACTGTTTGGCAATCTCTAGAAAACGACTTTGAAGTGTCCAACTCGTATAAGCAATTTTTAAAAAGTCTTTCAAATATGCATGATAGCAGATCGTTGATAGCTGATATTCAAATAAAAAACGGCAATATTTATAATTTGAAATTTATTTACAAAACAAATTAACAAGGCAGAAATTACAGAACGTAATTTGTACAGTCTGTCTATTTATACAAATACTTGTGCAGTTTTTAAATTCATTCTCATAAAGATAGAAAATAAATAACTTTGCAAAAACATCAGCAAGCACTGCAGTTTTGATTTGCACGTCTCTTTGCTGCACATGTTTGGGGTATTATCTTCATGTAAGAATTGTTATTGTTTCTTTGGCAATAACGATTTCCTCTTTCCAATCGAGGATCACTGGCTGGCTTATCGCCATATCTCTTAGACGGTATCAATTTAGGTACGTTGTTACCAGTGATGCCAAATATCTTAAAAATAAAATAATCATTGAAATAAATTCTGTTCATTAATAAATATAGTGTCATGTAGAGAATATAAAAATGACTACGAGGAAGTCACTTTTTACAAATATTTTTTATACTATAAAATATTGAATTCGCTAGGTTAGAACGCATAATCTTTAGATTAATACCATTAAACAGATCAAAAAATTCTTAATTTTTAAAACATTAGTTCGTAAATATTAATTATGTAATATCGCAATGTTATAAGCAATAACACTGCAAATGTTTAGGTTATGCATAAGTACGAGAAAAAAAAATTTTTAAATTTTATTACGAAATAGTTTAGATATATATTATAAATCATATCATATCAAAATTGATTATTGAACATTACATTGTATTGTGGCCAGTTTCTTTTTAATACAACTTTATTTTAAAAAGCTCTTAAATTTTATTACAATTTATTTATAACAAAGAATAATGAAACAAATAATAATATATAATGTTTTAGAGTGAAGATTTGAATTCATCGCAAAAACTACGTTTTCAATACGTCCGAATAGTTATTTCGAAAATTGGTTTATTATGTTTTTAATTATTTAAATGATAAAATTATGAAAATGATATATGAATTTGAATGAATATGTCTTATATATGACAATTTAGAATATAGAAATCAATGCTAAATCAAATATTCTAAAAAAAATTACCATTCCGAGCAAAGGCGTCAAGGCTGCTACATCTCCAGCAAGTTTGATATGTCGTATAGGTTGATCAATTAGAAGTATAACATTGTCCCAAAACATTGCATCTTTTTGGCAAACAACAACTTTTTTGATATTTTCCATAACGTCTGCTTCTGTGCAACAGTAATAAAACTTTTGGCTCCAAAATCTTAGCGCAACTGATCTTAGTTTATCCAGTAATCTTTTAAAGTATACATTTCGCCGCGGATCTTCCAAATAATGAGTATTAGGTTCACGGTCAAGCAAAATACATCTCGGCTCAATAACAAATGGTTTTCCGTGAAATAATATTTCCTCATTGTGCACAGGTGTACGGTTTTGTGTGATATTTTTAGATTCACAGTTGTATAACCACTCATGAATTCGTTTTCTAGGATCCTCATCATACGACACAGTTTGTTCACTGATTGCCAAATTATTGACATGATTTTCATTGCATAATTGTAGCAAAGCTGTCTCATTTGTATTGCCAACGCTGTTGTTCTGAGTTTCAATAAACGATGTTTCTATCTTTTCTCTTACTTCCATATAATCAGGTACTTCTTCATCAATAACTGAACGGTCGTCTTTAACGGTGTGTACAGTGTCAGAAAACTCTGATACGATAGTATTGCTATCGGTGCTAATGGTACAAAGTTCCATATCACTATCAAATTCACCAGCACCGTCATTTGTATTACTCGCGTCGTTGTTAACAATGCACATATCTATATCCGCATCGAGGCCGTCATCGTTTTCATCTTTATTAAATGGCGATGACATTTTTACAATACCCGAAATTCCTAAATAATCGCAAACATCAAATTATATATTTAATACATAAAGTTTGAGTGAAAAACCTTTTTTCAAAACAAAGTATATGATACATAAATACGAACATATGTGCGTACTGTTTCATTTTATTTTCAATTCTTATCTGGATATTGTCACATTTCTATTATTAAAATTAATTTTAAAATTAATTTTAAACAAACGTAATATTGAATTTATTACATTTAATATTAATTTAAAAATGCAAAATTCGTGTTATCTCATTAATTGACAATTGAATCTTTGTTGCATTCAATTTTTAATTCAAATCATGCAACTACGTCATTATTGCTAAGATAATTTTGATTTTATTATCTTTTTCATAAAAGAACAAATTACAGTTTTCTCAATGCGTCATATTTTTGTAAACAATATACTGTGAATAAATCAGAAAAAAAAACAATTTTTGTTGCTTAAAATTAATGATTTTACCAAACTGAATAGTTTATTAATTTATATTTTTAAAGAAAAAATAAAAACCAACAATTGCAAATAATAAATTATTCAAAGTATTGTCTATCGCACGTCCCCGTAACCGTGCCCAGAAAGCAACAAGCGTAACCGCGTTGGATGGCAACGCTACGCCTCCGCAGCAAAAAATCCGTGGACCGCCGCTCTCCGGTCACTGCTGCTATCTGCCGACCTATTTTGTGCATTAGGCCTTCCGCCTCTGGGCCCAACGCACAAAAACGTTTCCACGGCGACCGGCACAAAATTGTAGATCGGTGTCAGGCAGGCGTATTTGCTGCGTTTCTTGTCCTCTGCTCCACTGGCTACCGCTTCCGGTGCGGTCACAGCTGAAATTTAACAACTCGGTGCTAAGTTGTCTAGGCAGGTGAAGTCCCAAGCCAAACTCCTGCCACTTGACCATAAAGTCAGTAACAATCCATCCGGCCAATATCATCATGTTGCGCCAGTGACTTCGGGTCCGTATGCGATCGAATTTCTGCCGACATCAGTGCACGCTTGATGAGATCGTTGACTTCGCTGTGGCGTGACAGTCGGCAGACTGACTAATGGCAGCTGAGCCTATGTCGTCGCTGTCCTATACGTCCGAACCGCAGACACATATATGTGGCAGACAGACTGGGGTACCGAGGCGCAGGGCAATGGCAATGCGTAGTGATGAGTCGTCGAGTCTTGTGCCGAGCGACGAACTGGGACGTGTGTGAAAGGTAGGCCCCGGAATGAAGTGCAGCTGCCGCAATTGTTATCTTTTCTATAAAAGGACAAATTACAGTTTTCTTAGTACGTCATATTTTTGTCAACAATATGCTGTCGATAAATCAAAAACTCTTTAATCAATTATAATTTGAATATGTAAATAGATTCATCTAAACTGCTTACCTTGTTTTCGTAAATAACAGATAAGTTATCCTTCTCAAAAGGTTTGTAATTCACTGAGTACTTTATATCAAAGTTTATATATATATATATTCGTTGATTGCAATAATTATGCAGTTAGTTGATTACAAGATGACTAAATTTTTCTAAAACATTTTACTATTCATGATTATGTATTTTTGTCTGTTAGTATACAGTCAATACAAACCAATCAAAATGTTTGACAAACAATAAATATATTGTAAACCTACCCAAAGTTAAAACTATTGTTTTCTGTACACCATAGTGTCGCTTATCCTTATTACTTAAACTCACTAAGCCACAGCAACATCTGCTCAAACAATAATATCGAAGACTAATCCCTGTGTGTTGTTTTAAAGCAACAATAGAAACTTGTAAAATGAAACAATAAGGGCTTTGCTTTAACGGAGTTGAAATTTTGTAAATGTTAAAAAATACTGTTGTACTTACAATTTAAAGTTAACATCTTTGAACGTCTGGGTTTTATAATTTGGCTCGATTGTAATTTATATTGAGAAAATATTGCAAGTAGAATATCGATGGTATACATACGCAGATGAAATTATTTCTACCGCTCATAATATTAATATTGGATGTATATATTTTGTTAAAGAGTTACATATAAAATTAGTGTATTGTTACTGAAGAATATAATTAATGCTTTTGCTGAGATTAAAAAATATAAATCCGTTATATAAAAATGCTAAATTGAGATGTGTAAAAATAATTATTGTAAAATATCTAATCGTAAAGCATTCAATTTGAGGTAAGCAAACTTTTTAATATCTCATTCTGTTTAAATTTCATAATTAAATGGCAGCAAGTTCTCTATTTTTCGACTGCAAAATATTTAATAACGTATTTATTCGGAGTAATGCGACTTCAGAGTAATATATTTTTTGCTACATATAAAAGACGATTAAAAATTGAAAGAATTTTGATCGTTTGGAAAAACATAATGTTTATTTCATTTCTTAATTTATATAATTAGATCAGATAATAGAGTTTACATAGTTTAAACTATATATAAATCAAAAAAGATAAATAATTATAAATAATTAATAATTATATCAGATGTTATACAATTGATATTTGTATCAAATCAAAATTTAAAATTTAAATATAAATAATAGTAAATTGTTATAAGTTAAATGATAACTAACCTACGATGTATAAGAATAAGGATAAGATGACGTCAAGAAGAACTGCCATGCTATCCTGTTTTCAGCCACTATTTATCGAACTAACATAGCAGCGGGGCCAAATACATGCTTAAAACGTTTTTATTCCTTTGAAATTTGATTATCTTGTATCTTATTCTAATACCAAGAATATGGTTTATTATCCATCCATAATATCATTTTGATGATATTTTGTGGACTTATATATTGTAAATTAAATATTTTTATAATATCTGGTTAATTTATACATCGTTATTATAATAAAAAGAAAACATTGATCAAATTTGCAAAAAAATTAGAAAAAATTATAATGTAGTATTAATATTACATAGTTTCAGTATCTGAGACAGAGGTTATCTAAAAAATGGTTTACTAAGTATTATAGTGAAAAAAATCATCAACATGAAAAAATCAATTATTTGTCTGTTAGTTAGATTTTTCTGATAGATAGATGATGAAAATTATGTCTATTTTAATATTCGCAAATATACAAAAATATTCTTGATGTAATAATTTGAATTTCTTGATTTTTCCATATCAAGTACTGAATGACATTAGGAGGAATCACATATGACATATTTGTATAAAATCTACATTTCATATCGCTCAATATCGAACTAACTTCTAGATATAAACTGTATTCATGAAAAAAACTCAGATACATTTTACATTCAAGTTGGACCCGTATCTTATTTCTTTGGGCATTTGAATCAAGAATTAGCTTCTATAAATGATCTTATACAATTAATATTTTTTGTTGATACATTTTCATGCTTAATTTATAAACTGCAGAATAATATTTTCTTGTGTATATTTACATTTTGAAAGTATTTAAAATATCAGTATTTATCGAAAATAACAAATTTGTCAAAAATTCAAAATTATCCGTCTTGTTCATCAAATAATTAACTAAGCTATATGTTTCTTTGTAAAATTTATTTGATTGTTCAGGGCGCTGAAACATCGAGATAAATAGGAATAGAAAATTATTGTACAGAAATTTTCGATTATTGCAATAGTCCTTTTCATGTGTGATTTTTTAAAATAAGAAAAAGTCAAATGAACAAAAACGAAATAATATTTATTGTCAACATGAGATAAAAATTTAATGAGATTAAAAATATCGATATTTTTGAAATATAATAAAAGTGTTACTTTTGTTAATCTAAGAAAAATATATTTGTTTGATTGACATTTTGAATATTATATGTTGCAAACTTTTCATTTAACATCATAATGAACGTTTGTAACTGTAAGTACACTTTAAATTAAATACAAATTAAATTTTTATTTTTAAATTTCAATTTTTATTTAAACTTGATATAAATTATAAAAATCTTGTAACAATTTCATTATTTAATCATTAAATTTTGATTTAGCATTATTATGTTTTGTTTATTTTATTATTAAATAAAATATGTAGACTCAGTTAGCTGAATTGATTATTAGAAAATGCTAAGGATTATAAGCTTATCTCATTACGTTATGCATAAGATGTCTGCTATTTCTAAATGTTATTTGTAGATACCAAGGAGTTGTGTCCAAGCTGCTTGAAATTTGAATTTTTAAAAACAATTTATACTTTTTGAAAAAGTACTTTTACATTATTATTAATTAACATAATGTTTTTTCTATAACTGAAGCATCTTAAAATGTGATATGATTTAAAATAACAATCGCTTTGAATTTTACAATTTTCGTTCGCTCAAACATTCAAAACTTGTTAAAAGAGTAACATGTATTTTATTTGTTATCTCAATAGCCGATTTGAATTTAAAATATCAGTTGAATTTTCGTTCGTGTATTAAAATAACTAAAACGCATCTCGATGAAAAGTTGTGGCTTCTGGTTTAACTATTTGGCAATATTTAACTGTTTGGCAATCTCTAGAAAACGGCTTTGAAGTGTCCAACTCGTATAAGCAATTTTTAAAAAGTCTTTCAAATATGCATGATAGCAGATCGTTGATAGCTGATATTCAAATAAAAAACGGCAATATTTATAATTTGAAATTTATTTACAAAACAAATTAACAAGGCAGAAATTACAGAACGTAATTTGTACAGTCTGTCTATTTATACAAATACTTGTGCAGTTTTTAAATTCATTCTCATAAAGATAGAAAATAAATAACTTTGCAAAAACATCAGCCAGCACTGCAGTTTTGATTTGCACGACTCTTTGCTGCACATGTTTGGGGTATTATCTTCATGTAAGAATTGTTCTTGTTTCTTTGGCAATAACGATTTCCTCTTTCCAATCGAGGATCACTGGCTGGCTTATCGCCATATCTCTTAGACGGTATCAATTTAGGTACGTTGTTACCAGTGATGCCAAATATCTTAAAAATAAAATAATCATTGAAATAAATTCTGTTCATTAATAAATATAGTGTCATGTAGAGAATATAAAAATGACTACGAGGAAGTCACTTTTTACAGATATTTTTTATACTATAAAATATTGAATTCGCTAGGTTAGAACGCATAATCTTTAGATTAATACCATTAAACAGATCAAAAAATTCTTAATTTTTAAAACATTAGTTCGTAAATATTAATTATGTAATATCGCAATGTTATAAGCAATAACACTGCAAATGTTTAGGTTATGCATAAGTACGAGAAAAAAAAATTTTTAAATTTTATTACGAAATAGTTTAGATATATATTATAAATCATATCATATCAAAATTGATTATTGAAAATTACATTGTATTGTGGCCAGTTTCTTTTTAATACAACTTTATTTTAAAAAGCTCTTAAATTTTATTACAATTTATTTATAACAAAGAATAATGAAATAAATAATAATATATAATGTTTTAGAGTGAAGATTTGAATTCATCGCAAAAACTACGTTTTCAATACGTCCGAATAGTTATTTCGAAAATTGGTTTATTATGTTTTTAATTATTTAAATGATAAAATTATGAAAATGATATATGAATTTGAATGAATATGTCTTATATATGACAATTTAGAATATAGAAATCAATGCTAAATCAAATATTCTAAAAAAAATTACCATTCCGAGCAAAGGTGTCAAGGCTGCTACATCTCCAGCAAGTTTGATATGTCGTATAGGTTGATCAATTAGAAGTATAACATTGTCCCAAAACATTGCATCTTTTTGGCAAACAACAACTTTTTTGATATTTTCTATAACGTCTGCTTCTGTGCAACAGTAATAAAACTTTTGGCTCCAAAATCTTAGCGCAACTGATCTTAGTTTATCCAGTAATCTTTTAAAGTATACATTTCGCCGCGGATCTTCCAAATAATGAGTATTAGGTTCACGGTCAAGCAAAATACATCTCGGCTCAATAACAAATGGTTTTCCGTGAAATAATATTTCCTCATTGTGAACAGGTGTACGGTTTTGTGTGATATTTTTAGATTCACAGTTGTATAACCACTCATGAATTCGTTTTCTAGGATCCTCATCATACGACACAGTTTGTTCACTGATTGCCAAATTATTGACATGATTTTCATTGCATAATTGTAGCAAAGCTGTCTCATTTGTATTGCCAACGCTGTTGTTCTGAGTTTCAATAAACGATGTTTCTATCTTTTCTCTTACTTCCATATAATCAGGTACTTCTTCATCAATAACTGAACGGTCGTCTTTAACGGTGTGTACAGTGTCAGAAAACTCTGATACGATAGTATTGCTATCGGTGCTAATGGTACAAAGTTCCATATCACTATCAAATTCACCAGCACCGTCATTTGTATTACTCGCGTCGTTGTTAACAATGCACATATCTATATCCGCATCGAGGCCGTCATCGTTTTCATCTTTATTAAATGGCGATGACATTTTTACAATACCCGAAATTCCTAAATAATCGCAAACATCAAATTATATATTTAATACATAAAGTTTGAGTGAAAATCCTTTTTTCAAAACAAAGTATATGATACATAAATACGAACATCTGTGCGTACTGTTTCATTTAATTTTCAATTCTTATCTGGATATTGTCACATTTCTATTATTAAAATTAATTTTAAAATTAATTTTAAACAAACGTAATATTGAATTTATTACATTTAATATTAATTTAAAAATGCAAAATTCGTGTTATCTCATTAATTGACAATTGAATCTTTGTTGCATTCAATTTTTAATTCAAATCATGCAACTACGTCATTATTGCTAAGATAATTTTGATTTTATTATCTTTTTCATAAAAGAACAAATTACAGTTTTCTCAATGCGTCATATTTTTGTAAACAATATACTGTGAATAAATCAGAAAAAAAAAACAATTTTTGTTGCTTAAAATTAATGATTTTACCAAACTGAATAGTTTATTAATTTATATTTTTAAAGAAAAAATAAAAACCAACAATTGCAAATAATAAATTATTCAAAGTATTGTCTATCGCACGTCCCCGTAACCGTGCCCAGAAAGACACAAGCGTAACCGCGTTGGATGGCAACGCTACGCCTCCGCAGCAAAAAATCCGTGGACCGCCGCTCTCCGGTCACTGCTGCTATCTGCCGACCTATTTTGTGCATTAGGCCTTCCGCCTCTGGGCCCAACGCACAAAAACGTTTCCACGGCGACCGGCACAAAATTGTAGATCGGTGTCAGGCAGGCGTATTTGCTGCGTTTCTTGTCCTCTGCTCCACTGGCTACCGCTTCCGGTGCGGTCACAGCTGAAATTTAACAACTCGGTGCTAAGTTGTCTAGGCAGGTGAAGTCCCAAGCCAAACTCCTGCCACTTGACCATAAAGTCAGTAACAATCCATCCGGCCAATATCATCATGTTGCGCCAGTGACTTCGGGTCCGTATGCGATCGAATTTCTGCCGACATCAGTGCACGCTTGATGAGATCGTTGACTTCGCTGTGGCGTGACAGTCGGCAGACTGACTAATGGCAGCTGAGCCTATGTCGTCGCTGTCCTATACATCCGCTCCGCAGACACATATATGTGGCAGACAGACTGGGGTACCGAGGCGCAGGGCAATGGCAATGCGTAGTGATGAGTCGTCGAGTCTTGTGCCGAGCGACGAACTGGGACGTGTGTGAAAGGTAGGCCCCGGAATGAAGTGCAGCTGCCGCAATTGTTATCTTTTCTATAAAAGGACAAATTACAGTTTTCTTAGTACGTCATATTTTTGTCAACAATATGCTGTCGATAAATCAAAAAAAAACTCTTTAATCAATTATAATTTGAATATGTAAATAGATTCATCTAAACTGCTTACCTTGTTTTCGTAAATAACAGATAAGTTATCCTTCTCAAAAGGTTTGTAATTCACTGAGTACTTTATATCAAAGTTTATATATATATATTCGTTGATTGCAATAATTATGCAGTTAGTTGATTACAAGATGACTAAATTTTTCTAAAACATTTTACTATTCATGATTATGTATTTTTGTCTGTTAGTATACAGTCAATACAAACCAATCAAAATGTTTGACAAACTATAAATATATTGTAAACCTACCCAAAGTTAAAACTATTGTTTTCTGTACACCATAGTGTCGCTTATCCTTATTACTTAAACTCACTAAGCCACAGCAACATCTGCTCAAACAATAATATCGAAGACTAATCCCTGTGTGTTGTTTTAAAGCAACAATAGAAACTTGTAAAATGAAACAATAAGGGTTTTGCTTTAACGGAGTTGAAATTTTGTAAAGTGTTAAAAAATACTGTTGTACTTACAATTTAAAGTTAACATCTTTGAACGTCTGGGTTTTATAATTTGGCTCGATTGTAATTTATATTGAGAAAATATTGCAAGTAGAATATCGATGGTATATATACGCAGATGATATTATTTCTACCGCTCATAATATTAATATTGGATGTATATATTTTGTTAAAGAGTTACATAAAAAATTAGTGTATTGTTACTAAAGAATATAATTAATGCTTTTGCTGAGATTAAAAAATATAAATCCGTTATATAAAAATGCTAAATTGAGATGTGTAAATATAATTATTGTAAAATATCTAATCGTAAAGCATTCAATTTGAGGTAAGCAAACTTTTTAATATCTCATTCTGTTTAAATTTCATAATTAAATGGCAGCAAGTTCTCTATTTTTCGACTGCAAAATATTTAATAACGTATTTATTCGGAGTAATGCGACTTCAGAGTAATATATTTTTTGCTACATATAAAAGACGATTAAAAATTGAAAGAATTTTGATCGTTTGGAAAAACATAATGTTTATTTCATTTCTTAATTTATATAATTAGATCAGATAATAGAGTTTACATAGTTTAAACTATATATAAATCAAAAAAGATAAATAATTATAAATAATTAATAATTATATCAGATGTTATACAATTGATATTTGTATCAAATCAAAATTTAAAATTTAAATATAAATAATAGTAAATTGTTATAAGTTAAATGATAACTAACCTACGATGTATAAGAATAAGGATAAGATGACGTCAAGAAGAACTGCCATGCTATCCTGTTTTCAGCCACTATTTATCGAACTAACATAGCAGCGGGGCCAAATACATGCTTAAAACGTTTTTATTCCTTTGAAATTTGATTATCTTGTATCTTATTCTAATACCAAGAATATGGTTTATTATCCATCCATAATATCATTTTAATGATATTTTGTGGACTTATATATTGTAAATTAAATATTTTTATAATATCTGGTTAATTTATACATCGTTATTATAATAAAAAGAAAACATTGATCAAATTTGCAAAAAAATTAGAAAAAATTATAATGTAGTATTAATATTACATAGTTTCAGTATCTGAGACAGAGGTTATCTAAAAAATGGTTTACTAAGTATTATAGTGAAAAAAATTATCAACATGAAAAAATCAATTATTTGTCTGTTAGTTAGATTTTTCTGATAGATAGATGATGAAAATTATGTCTATTTTAATATTCGCAAATATACAAAAATATTCTTGATGTAATAATTTGAATTTCTTGATTTTTCCATATCAAGTACTGAATGACATTAGGAGGAATCACATATGACATATTTGTATAAAATCTACATTTCATATCGCTCAATATCGAACTAACTTCTAGATATTAACTGTATTCATGAAATAAACTCAGATACATTTTACATTCAAGTTGGACCCGTATCTTATTTCTTTGGGCATTTGAATCAAGAATTAGCTTCTATAAATGATCTTATACAATTAATATTTTTTGTTGATACATTTTCATGCTTAATTTATAAATTGCTGAATAATATTTTCTTGTGTATATTTACATTTTGAAAGTATTTAAAATATCAGTATTTATCGAAAATAACAAATTTGTCAAAAATTCAAAATTATCCGTCTTGTTCATCAAATAATTAACTAAGCTATATGTTTCTTTGTAAAATTTATTTGATTGTTCAGGGCGCTGAAACATCGAGATAAATAGGAATAGAAAATTATTGTACAGAAATTTTCGATTATTGCAATAGTCCTTTTCATGTGTGATGTTTTAAAATAAGAAAAAGTCAAATGAACAAAAACGAAATAATATTTATTGTCAACATGAGATAAAAATTTAATGAGATTAAAAATATCGATATTTTTGAAATATAATAAAAGTGTTACTTTTGTTAATCTAAGAAAAATATATTTGTTTGATTGACATTTTGAATATTATATGTTGCAAACTTTTCATTTAACATCATAATGAACGTTTGTAACTGTAAGTACACTTTAAATTAAATACAAATTAAATTTTTATTTTTAAATTTCAATTTTTATTTAAACTTGATATAAATTATAAAAATCTTGTAACAATTTCATTATTTAATCATTAAATTTTGATTTAGCATTATTATGTTTTGTTTATTTTATTATTAAATAAAATATGTAGACTCAGTTAGCTGAATTGATTATTAGAAAATGCTAAGGATTATAAGCTTATCTCATTACGTTATGCATAAGATGTCTGCTATTTCTAAATGTTATTTGTAGATACCAAGGAGTTGTGTCCAAGCTGCTTGAAATTTGATTTTTTAAAAACAATTTATACTTTTTGAAAAAGTACTTTTACATTATTATTAATTAACATAATGTTTTTTCTATAACTGAAGCATCTTAAAATGTGATATGATTTAAAATAACAATCGCTTTGAATTTTACAATTTTCGTTCGCTCAAACATTCAAAACTTGTTAAAAGAGTAACATGTATTTTATTTGTTATCTCAATAGCCGATTTGAATTTAAAATATCAGTTGAATTTTCGTTCGTGTATTAAAATAACTAAAACGCATCTCGATGAAAAGTTGTGGCTTCCGGTTTAACTATTTGGCAATATTTAACTGTTTGGCAATCTCTAGAAAACGGCTTTGAAGTGTCCAACTCGTATAAGCAATTTTTAAAAAGTCTTTCAAATATGCATGATAGCAGATCGTTGATAGCTGATATTCAAATAAAAAACGGCAATATTTATAATTTGAAATTTATTTACAAAACAAATTAACAAGGCAGAAATTACAGAACGTAATTTGTACAGTCTGTCTATTTATACAAATACTTGTGCAGTTTTTAAATTCATTCTCATAAAGATAGAAAATAAATAACTTTGCAAAAACATCAGCCAGCACTGCAGTTTTGATTTGCACGACTCTTTGCTGCACATGTTTGGGGTATTATCTTCATGTAAGAATTGTTCTTGTTTCTTTGGCAATAACGATTTCCTCTTTCCAATCGAGGATCACTGGCTGGCTTATCGCCATATCTCTTAGACGGTATCAATTTAGGTACGTTGTTACCAGTGATGCCAAATATCTTAAAAATAAAATAATCATTGAAATAAATTCTGTTCATTAATAAATATAGTGTCATGTAGAGAATATAAAAATGACTACGAGGAAGTCACTTTTTACAGATATTTTTTATACTATAAAATATTGAATTCGCTAGGTTAGAACGCATAATCTTTAGATTAATACCATTAAACAGATCAAAAAATTCTTAATTTTTAAAACATTAGTTCGTAAATATTAATTATGTAATATCGCAATGTTATAAGCAATAACACTGCAAATGTTTAGGTTATGCATAAGTACGAGAAAATAAAAATTTTTAAATTTTATTACGAAATAGTTTAGATATATATTATAAATCATATCATATCAAAATTGATTATTGAAAATTACATTGTATTGTGGCCAGTTTCTTTTTAATACAACTTTATTTTAAAAAGCTCTTAAATTTTATTACAATTTATTTATAACAAAGAATAATGAAATAAATAATAATATATAATGTTTTAGAGTGAAGATTTGAATTCATCGCAAAAACTACGTTTTCAATACGTCCGAATAGTTATTTCGAAGATTGGTTTATTATGTTTTTAATTATTTAAATGATAAAATTATGAAAATGATATATGAATTTGAATGAATATGTCTTATATATGACAATTTAGAATATAGAAATCAATGCTAAATCAAATATTCTAAAAAAAATTACCATTCCGAGCAAAGGCGTCAAGGCTGCTACATCTCCAGCAAGTTTGATATGTCGTATAGGTTGATCAATTAGAAGTATAACATTGTCCCAAAACATTGCATCTTTTTGGCAAACAACAACTTTTTTGATATTTTCCATAACGTCTGCTTCTGTGCAACAGTAATAAAACTTTTGGCTCCAAAATCTTAGCGCAACTGATCTTAGTTTATCCAGTAATCTTTTAAAGTATACATTTCGCCGCGGATCTTCCAAATAATGAGTATTAGGTTCACGGTCAAGCAAAATACATCTCGGCTCAATAACAAATGGTTTTCCGTGAAATAATATTTCCTCATTGTGCACAGGTGTACGGTTTTGTGTGATATTTTTAGATTCACAGTTGTATAACCACTCATGAATTCGTTTTCTAGGATCCTCATCATACGACACAGTTTGTTCACTGATTGCCAAATTATTGACATGATTTTCATTGCATAATTGTAGCAAAGCTGTCTCATTTGTATTGCCAACGCTGTTGTTCTGAGTTTCAATAAACGATGTTTCTATCTTTTCTCTTACTTCCATATAATCAGGTACTTCTTCATCAATAACTGAACGGTCGTCTTTAACGGTGTGTACAGTGTCAGAAAACTCTGATACGATAGTATTGCTATCGGTGCTAATGGTACAAAGTTCCATATCACTATCAAATTCACCAGCACCGTCATTTGTATTACTCGCGTCGTTGTTAACAATGCACATATCTATATCCGCATCGAGGCCGTCATCGTTTTCATCTTTATTAAATGGCGATGACATTTTTACAATACCCGAAATTCCTAAATAATCGCAAACATCAAATTATATATTTAATACATAAAGTTTGAGTGAAAAACCTTTTTTCAAAACAAAGTATATGATACATAAATACGAACATCTGTGCGTACTGTTTCATTTAATTTTCAATTCTTATCTGGATATTGTCACATTTCTATTATTAAAATTAATTTTAAAATTAATTTTAAACAAACGTAATATTGAATTTATTACATTTAATATTAATTTAAAAATGCAAAATTCGTGTTATCTCATTAATTGACAATTGAATCTTTGTTGCATTCAATTTTTAATTCAAATCATGCAACTACGTCATTATTGCTAAGATAATTTTGATTTTATTATCTTTTTCATAAAAGAACAAATTACAGTTTTCTCAATGCGTCATATTTTTGTAAACAATATACTGTGAATAAATCAGAAAAAAAACAATTTTTGTTGCTTAAAATTAATGATTTTACCAAACTGAATAGTTTATTAATTTATATTTTTAAAGAAAAAATAAAAACCAACAATTGCAAATAATAAATTATTCAAAGTATTGTCTATCGCACGTTCCCGTAACCGTGCCCAGAAAGCAACAAGCGTAACCGCGTTGGATGGCAACGCTCAGCCTCCGCAGCAAAAAATCCGTGGACCGCCGCTCTCCGGTCACTGCTGCTATCTGCCGACCTATTTTGTGCATTAGGCCTTCCGCCTCTGGGCCCAACGCACAAAAACGTTTCCACGGCGACCGGCACAAAATTGTAGATCGGTGTCAGGCAGGCGTATTTGCTGCGTTTCTTATCCTCTGCTCCACTGGCTACCGCTTCCGGTGCGGTCACAGCTGTATTTAAACAACTCGGTGCTAAGTTGTCTAGGCAGGTGAAGTCCCAAGCCAAACTCCTGCCACTTGACCATAAAGTCAGTAACAATCCATCCGGCCAATATCATCATGTTGCGCCAGTGACTTCGGGTCCGTATGCGATCGAATTTCTGCCGACATCAGTGCACGCTTGATGAGATCGTTGACTTCGCTGTGGCGTGACAGTCGGCAGACTGACTAATGGCAGCTGAGCCTATGTCGTCGCTGTCCTATACATCCGCTCCGCAGACACATATATGTGGCAGACAGACTGGGGTACCGAGGCGCAGGGCAATGGCAATGCGTAGTGATGGGTCGTCGAGTCTTGTGCCGAGCGACGAACTGGGACGTGTGTGAAAGGAAGGCCCCGGAATGAAGTGCAGCTGCCGCAATTGTTATCTTTTCTATAAAAGGACAAATTACAGTTTTCTTAGTACGTCATATTTTTGTCAACAATATGCTGTCGATAAATCAAAAAAAAACTCTTTAATCAATTATAATTTGAATATGTAAATAGATTCATCTAAACTGCTTACCTTGTTTTCGTAAATAACAGATAAGTTATCCTTCTCAAAAGGTTTGTAATTCACTGAGTACTTTATATCAAAGTTTATCTATATATTCGTTGATTGCAATAATTATGCAGTTAGTTGATTACAAGATGACTAAATTTTTCTAAAACATTTTACTATTCATGATTATGTATTTTTGTCTGTTAGTATACAGTCAATACAAACCAATCAAAATGTTTGACAAACAATAAATATATTGTAAACCTACCCAAAGTTAAAACTATTGTTTTCTGTACACCATAGTGTCGCTTATCCTTATTACTTAAACTCACTAAGCCACAGCAACATCTGCTCAAACAATAATATCGAAGACTAATCCCTGTGTGTTGTTTTAAAGCAACAATAGAAACTTGTAAAATGAAACAATAAGGGTTTTGCTTTAACGGAGTTGAAATTTTGTAAAGTGTTAAAAAATACTGTTGTACTTACAATTTAAAGTTAACATCTTTGAACGTCTGGGTTTTATAATTTGGCTCGATTGTAATTTATATTGAGAAAATATTGCAAGTAGAATATCGATGGTATATATACGCAGATGATATTATTTCTACCGCTCATAATATTAATATTGGATGTATATATTTTGTTAAAGAGTTACATATAAAATTAGTGTATTGTTACTGAAGAATATAATTAATGCTTTTGCTGAGATTAAAAAATATAAATCCGTTATATAAAAATGCTAAATTGAGATGTGTAAATATAATTATTGTAAAATATCTAATCGTAAAGCGTTCAATTTGAGGTAAGCAAACTTTTTAATATCTCATTCTGTTTAAATTTCATAATTAAATGGCAGCAAGTTTTCTATTTTTCGACTGCAAAATATTTAATAACGTATTTATTCGGAGTAATGCGACTTCAGAGTAATATATTTTTTGCTACATATAAAAGACGATTAAAAATTGAAAGAATTTTGATCGTTTGGAAAAAAATAATGTTTATTTCATTTCTTAATTTATATAATTAGATCAGATAATAGAGTTTACATAGTTTAAACTATATATAAATCAAAAAAGATAAATAATTATAAATAATTAATAATTATATCAGATGTTATACAATTGATATTTGTATCAAATCAAAATTTAAAATTTAAATATAAATAATAGTAAATTGTTATAAGTTAAATGATAACTAACCTACGATGTATAAGAATAAGGATAAGATGACGTCAAGAAGAACTGCCATGCTATCCTGTTTTCAGCCACTATTTATCGAACTAACATAGCAGCGGGGCCAAATACATGCTTAAAACGTTTTTATTCCTTTGAAATTTGATTATCTAGTATCTTATTCTAATACCAAGAATATGGTTTATTATCCATCCATAATATCATTTTAATGATATTTTGTGGACTTATATATTGTAAATTAAATATTTTTATAATATCTGGTTAATTTATACATCGTTATTATAATAAAAAGAAAACATTGATCAAATTTGCAAAAAAATTAGAAAAAATTATAATGTAGTATTAATATTACATAGTTTCAGTATCTGAGACAGAGGTTATCTAAAAAATGGTTTACTAAGTATTATAGTGAAAAAAATTATCAACATGAAAAAATCAATTATTTGTCTGTTAGTTAGATTTTTCTGATAGATAGATGATGAAAATTATGTCTATTTTAATATTCGCAAATATACAAAAATATTCTTGATGTAATAATTTGAATTTCTTGATTTTTCCATATCAAGTACTGAATGACATTAGGAGGAATCACATATGACATATTTGTATAAAATCTACATTTCATATCGCTCAATATCGAACTAACTTCTAGATATTAACTGTATTCATGAAATAAACTCAGATACATTTTACATTCAAGTTGGACCCGTATCTTATTTCTTTGGGCATTTGAATCAAGAATTAGCTTCTATAAATGATCTTATACAATTAATATTTTTTGTTGATACATTTTCATGCTTAATTTATAAACTGCAGAATAATATTTTCTTGTGTATATTTACATTTTGAAAGTATTTAAAATATCAGTATTTATCGAAAATAACAAATTTGTCAAAAATTCAAAATTATCCGTCTTGTTCATCAAATAATTAACTAAGCTATATGTTTCTTTGTAAAATTTATTTGATTGTTCAGGGCGCTGAAACATCGAGATAAATGGGAATAGAAAATTATTGTACAGAAATTTTCGATTATTGCAATAGTCCTTTTCACGTGTGATGTTTTGAAATAAGAAAAAGTCAAATGAACAAAAACGAAATAATATTTATTGTCAACATGAGATAAAAATTTAATGAGATTAAAAATATCGATATTTTTGAAATATAATAAAAGTGTTACTTTTGTTAATCTAAGAAAAATATATTTGTTTGATTGACATTTTGAATATTATATGTTGCAAACTTTTCATTTAACATCATAATGAACGTTTGTAACTGTAAGTACACTTTAAATTAAATACAAATTAAATTTTTATTTTTAAATTTCAATTTTTATTTAAACTTGATATAAATTATAAAAATCTTGTAACAATTTCATTATTTAATCATTAAATTTTGATTTAGCATTATTATGTTTTGTTTATTATATTATTAAATAAAATATGTAGACTCAGTTAGCTGATTTGATTATTAGAAAATGCTAAGGATTATAAGCTTATCTCATTACGTTATGCATAAGATGTCTGCTATTTCTAAATGTTATTTGTAGATACCAAGGAGTTGTGTCCAAGCTGCTTGAAATTTGATTTTTTAAAAACAATTTATACTTTTTGAAAAAGTACTTTTACATTATTATTAATTAACATAATGTTTTTTCTATAACTGAAGCATCTTAAAATGTGATATGATTTAAAATAACAATCGCTTTGAATTTTACAATGTTCGTTCGCTCAAACATTCAAAACTAGTTAAAAGAGTAACATGTATTTTATTTGTTATCTCAATAGCCGATTTGAATTTAAAATATCAGTTGACTTTTTGTTCGTGTATTAAAATAACTAAAACGCATCTCGATGAAAAGTTGTGGCTTCCGGTTTAACTATTTGGCAATATTTAACTGTTTGGCAATCTCTAGAAAACGGCTTTGAAGTGTCCAACTCGTATAAGCAATTTTTAGAAAGTCTTTCAAATATGCTTGATAGCAGATCGTTGATAGCTGATATTCAAATAAAAAACGGCAATATTTATAATTTGAAATTTATTTACAAAACAAATTAACAAGGCAGAAATTACAGAACGTAATTTGTACAGTCTGTCTATTTATACAAATACTTGTGCAGTTTGTAAATTCATTCTCATAAAGATAGAAAATAAATAACTTTGCAAAAACATCAGCCAGCACTGCAGTTTTGATTTGCACGACTCTTTGCTGCACATGTTTGGGGTATTATCTTCATGTAAGAATTGTTCTTGTTTCTTTGGCAATAACGATTTCCTCTTTCCAATCGAGGATCACTGGCTGGCTTATCGCCATATCTCTTAGACGGTATCAATTTAGGTACGTTGTTACCAGTGATGCCAAATATCTTAAAAATAAAATAATCATTGAAATAAATTCTGTTCATTAATAAATATAGTGTCATGTAGAGAATATAAAAATGACTACGAGGAAGTCACTTTTTACAAATATTTTTTATACTATAAAATATTGAATTCGCTAGGTTAGAACGCATAATCTTTAGATTAATACCATTAAACAGATCAAAAAATTCTTAATTTTTAAAACATTAGTTCGTAAATATTAATTATGTAATATCGCAATGTTATAAGCAATAACACTGCAAATGTTTAGGTTATGCATAAGTACGAGAAAAAAAAATTTTTAAATTTTATTACGAAATAGTTTAGATATATATTATAAATCATATCATATCAAAATTGATTATTGAAAATTACATTGTATTGTGGCCAGTTTCTTTTTAATACAACTTTATTTTAAAAAGCTCTTAAATTTTATTACAATTTATTTATAACAAAGAATAATGAAACAAATAATAATATATAATGTTTTAGAGTGAAGATTTGAATTCATCGCAAAAACTACGTTTTCAATACGTCCGAATAGTTATTTCGAAGATTGGTTTATTATGTTTTTAATTATTTAAATGATAAAATTATGAAAATGATATATGAATTTGAATGAATATGTCTTATATATGACAATTTAGAATATAGAAATCAATGCTAAATCAAATATTCTAAAAAAAATTACCATTCCGAGCAAAGGCGTCAAGGCTGCTACATCTCCAGCAAGTTTGATATGTCGTATAGGTTGATCAATTAGAAGTATAACATTGTCCCAAAACATTGCATCTTTTTGGCAAACAACAACTTTTTTGATATTTTCTATAACGTCTGCTTCTGTGCAACAGTAATAAAACTTTTGGCTCCAAAATCTTAGCGCAACTGATCTTAGTTTATCCAGTAATCTTTTAAAGTATACATTTCGCCGCGGATCTTCCAAATAATGAGTATTAGGTTCACGGTCAAGCAAAATACATCTCGGCTCAATAACAAATGGTTTTCCGTGAAATAATATTTCCTCATTGTGAACAGGTGTACGGTTTTGTGTGATATTTTTAGATTCACAGTTGTATAACCACTCATGAATTCGTTTTCTAGGATCCTCATCATACGACACAGTTTGTTCACTGATTGCCAAATTATTGACATGATTTTCATTGCATAATTGTAGCAAAGCTGTCTCATTTGTATTGCCAACGCTGTTGTTCTGAGTTTCAATAAACGATGTTTCTATCTTTTCTCTTACTTCCATATAATCAGGTACTTCTTCATCAATAACTGAACGGTCGTCTTTAACGGTGTGTACAGTGTCAGAAAACTCTGATACGATAGTATTGCTATCGGTGCTAATGGTACAAAGTTCCATATCACTATCAAATTCACCAGCACCGTCATTTGTATTACTCGCGTCGTTGTTAACAATGCACATATCTATATCCGCATCGAGGCCGTCATCGTTTTCATCTTTATTAAATGGCGATGACATTTTTACAATACCCGAAATTCCTAAATAATCGCAAACATCAAATTATATATTTAATACATAAAGTTTGAGTGAAAATCCTTTTTTCAAAACAAAGTATATGATACATAAATACGAACATCTGTGCGTACTGTTTCATTTTATTTTCAATTCTTATCTGGATATTGTCACATTTCTATTATTAAAATTAATTTTAAAATTAATTTTAAACAAACGTAATATTGAATTTATTACATTTAATATTAATTTAAAAATGCAAAATTCGTGTTATCTCATTAATTGACAATTGAATCTTTGTTGCATTCAATTTTTAATTCAAATCATGCAACTACGTCATTATTGCTAAGATAATTTTGATTTTATTATCTTTTTCATAAAAGAACAAATTACAGTTTTCTCAATGCGTCATATTTTTGTAAACAATATACTGTGAATAAATCAGAAAAAAAAACAATTTTTGTTGCTTAAAATTAATGATTTTACCAAACTGAATAGTTTATTAATTTATATTTTTAAAGAAAAAATAAAAACCAACAATTGCAAATAATAAATTATTCAAAGTATTGTCTATCGCACGTCCCCGTAACCGTGCCCAGAAAGCAACAAGCGTAACCGCGTTGGATGGCAACGCTCAGCCTCCGCAGCAAAAAATCCGTGGACCGCCGCTCTCCGGTCACTGCTGCTATCTGCCGACCTATTTTGTGCATTAGGCCTTCCGCCTCTGGGCCCAACGCACAAAAACGTTTCCACGGCGACCGGCACAAAATTGTAGATCGGTGTCAGGCAGGCGTATTTGCTGCGTTTCTTGTCCTCTGCTCCACTGGCTACCGCTTCCGGTGCGGTCACAGCTGAAATTTAACAACTCGGTGCTAAGTTGTCTAGGCAGGTGAAGTCCCAAGCCAAACTCCTGCCACTTGACCATAAAGTCAGTAACAATCCATCCGGCCAATATCATCATGTTGCGCCAGTGACTTCGGGTCCGTATGCGATCGAATTTCTGCCGACATCAGTGCACGCTTGATGAGATCGTTGACTTCGCTGTGGCGTGACAGTCGGCAGACTGACTAATGGCAGCTGAGCCTATGTCGTCGCTGTCCTATACATCCGCTCCGCAGACACATATATGTGGCAGACAGACTGGGGTACCGAGGCGCAGGGCAATGGCAATGCGTAGTGATGAGTCGTCGAGTCTTGTGCCGAGCGACGAACTGGGACGTGTGTGAAAGGTAGGCCCCGGAATGAAGTGCAGCTGCCGCAATTGTTATCTTTTCTATAAAAGGACAAATTACAGTTTTCTTAGTACGTCATATTTTTGTCAACAATATGCTGTCGATAAATCAAAAAAAACTCTTTAATCAATTATAATTTGAATATGTAAATAGATTCATCTAAACTGCTTACCTTGTTTTCGTAAATAACAGATAAGTTATCCTTCTCAAAAGGTTTGTAATTCACTGAGTACTTTATATCAAAGTTTATATATATATTCGTTGATTGCAATAATTATGCAGTTAGTTGATTACAAGATGACTAAATTTTTCTAAAACATTTTACTATTCATGATTATGTATTTTTGTCTGTTAGTATACAGTCAATACAAACCAATCAAAATGTTTGACAAACAATAAATATATTGTAAACCTACCCAAAGTTAAAACTATTGTTTTCTGTACACCATAGTGTCGCTTATCCTTATTACTTAAACTCACTAAGCCACAGCAACATCTGCTCAAACAATAATATCGAAGACTAATCCCTGTGTGTTGTTTTAAAGCAACAATAGAAACTTGTAAAATGAAACAATAAGGGTTTTGCTTTAACGGAGTTGAAATTTTGTAAAGTGTTAAAAAATACTGTTGTACTTACAATTTAAAGTTAACATCTTTGAACGTCTGGGTTTTATAATTTGGCTCGATTGTAATTTATATTGAGAAAATATTGCAAGTAGAATATCGATGGTATATATACGCAGATGATATTATTTCTACCGCTCATAATATTAATATTGGATGTATATATTTTGTTAAAGAGTTACATAAAAAATTAGTGTATTGTTACTAAAGAATATAATTAATGCTTTTGCTGAGATTAAAAAATATAAATCCGTTATATAAAAATGCTAAATTGAGATGTGTAAATATAATTATTGTAAAATATCTAATCGTAAAGCATTCAATTTGAGGTAAGCAAACTTTTTAATATCTCATTCTGTTTAAATTTCATAATTAAATGGCAGCAAGTTCTCTATTTTTCGACTGCAAAATATTTAATAACGTATTTATTCGGAGTAATGCGACTTCAGAGTAATATATTTTTTGCTACATATAAAAGACGATTAAAAATTGAAAGAATTTTGATCGTTTGGAAAAACATAATGTTTATTTCATTTCTTAATTTATATAATTAGATCAGATAATAGAGTTTACATAGTTTAAACTATATATAAATCAAAAAAGATAAATAATTATAAATAATTAATAATTATATCAGATGTTATACAATTGATATTTGTATCAAATCAAAATTTAAAATTTAAATATAAATAATAGTAAATTGTTATAAGTTAAATGATAACTAACCTACGATGTATAAGAATAAGGATAAGATGACGTCAAGAAGAACTGCCATGCTATCCTGTTTTCAGCCACTATTTATCGAACTAACATAGCAGCGGGGCCAAATACATGCTTAAAACGTTTTTATTCCTTTGAAATTTGATTATCTAGTATCTTATTCTAATACCAAGAATATGGTTTATTATCCATCCATAATATCATTTTAATGATATTTTGTGGACTTATATATTGTAAATTAAATATTTTTATAATATCTGGTTAATTTATACATCGTTATTATAATAAAAAGAAAACATTGATCAAATTTGCAAAAAAATTAGAAAAAATTATAATGTAGTATTAATATTACATAGTTTCAGTATCTGAGACAGAGGTTATCTAAAAAATGGTTTACTAAGTATTATAGTGAAAAAAATTATCAACATGAAAAAATCAATTATTTGTCTGTTAGTTAGATTTTTCTGATAGATAGATGATGAAAATTATGTCTATTTTAATATTCGCAAATATACAAAAATATTCTTGATGTATAATTTGAATTTCTTGATTTTTCCATATCAAGTACTGAATGACATTAGGAGGAATCACATATGACATATTTGTATAAAATCTACATTTCATATCGCTCAATATCGAACTAACTTCTAGATATTAACTGTATTCATGAAATAAACTCAGATACATTTTACATTCAAGTTGGACCCGTATCTTATTTCTTTGGGCATTTGAATCAAGAATTAGCTTCTATAAATGATCTTATACAATTAATATTTTTTGTTGATACATTTTCATGCTTAATTTATAAATTGCTGAATAATATTTTCTTGTGTATATTTACATTTTGAAAGTATTTAAAATATCAGTATTTATCGAAAATAACAAATTTGTCAAAAATTCAAAATTATCCGTCTTGTTCATCAAATAATTAACTAAGCTATATGTTTCTTTGTAAAATTTATTTGATTGTTCAGGGCGCTGAAACATCGAGATAAATAGGAATAGAAAATTATTGTACAGAAATTTTCGATTATTGCAATAGTCCTTTTCACGTGTGATGTTTTAAAATAAGAAAAAGTCAAATGAACAAAAACGAAATAATATTTATTGTCAACATGAGATAAAAATTTAATGAGATTAAAAATATCGATATTTTTGAAATATAATAAAAGTGTTACTTTTGTTAATCTAAGAAAAATATATTTGTTTGATTGACATTTTGAATATTATATGTTGCAAACTTTTCATTTAACATCATAATGAACGTTTGTAACTGTAAGTACACTTTAAATTAAATACAAATTAAATTTTTATTTTTAAATTTCAATTTTTATTTAAACTTGATATAAATTATAAAAATCTTGTAACAATTTCATTATTTAATCATTAAATTTTGATTTAGCATTATTATGTTTTGTTTATTATATTATTAAATAAAATATGTAGACTCAGTTAGCTGAATTGATTATTAGAAAATGCTAAGGATTATAAGCTTATCTCATTACGTTATGCATAAGATGTCTGCTATTTCTAAATGTTATTTGTAGATACCAAGGAGTTGTGTCCAAGCTGCTTGAAATTTGATTTTTTAAAAACAATTTATACTTTTTGAAAAAGTACTTTTACATTATTATTAATTAACATAATGTTTTTTCTATAACTGAAGCATCTTAAAATGTGATATGATTTAAAATAACAATCGCTTTGAATTTTACAATGTTCGTTCGCTCAAACATTCAAAACTAGTTAAAAGAGTAACATGTATTTTATTTGTTATCTCAATAGCCGATTTGAATTTAAAATATCAGTTGAATTTTCGTTCGTGTATTAAAATAACTAAAACGCATCTCGATGAAAAGTTGTGGCTTCCGGTTTAACTATTTGGCAATATTTAACTGTTTGGCAATCTCTAGAAAACGGCTTTGAAGTGTCCAACTCGTATAAGCAATTTTTAGAAAGTCTTTCAAATATGCTTGATAGCAGATCGTTGATAGCTGATATTCAAATAAAAAACGGCAATATTTATAATTTGAAATTTATTTACAAAACAAATTAACAAGGCAGAAATTACAGAACGTAATTTGTACAGTCTGTCTATTTATACAAATACTTGTGCAGTTTTTAAATTCATTCTCATAAAGATAGAAAATAAATAACTTTGCAAAAACATCAGCCAGCACTGCAGTTTTGATTTGCACGACTCTTTGCTGCACATGTTTGGGGTATTATCTTCATGTAAGAATTGTTCTTGTTTCTTTGGCAATAACGATTTCCTCTTTCCAATCGAGGATCACTGGCTGGCTTATCGCCATATCTCTTAGACGGTATCAATTTAGGTACGTTGTTACCAGTGATGCCAAATATCTTAAAAATAAAATAATCATTGAAATAAATTCTGTTCATTAATAAATATAGTGTCATGTAGAGAATATAAAAATGACTACGAGGAAGTCACTTTTTACAAATATTTTTTATACTATAAAATATTGAATTCGCTAGGTTAGAACGCATAATCTTTAGATTAATACCATTAAACAGATCAAAAAATTCTTAATTTTTAAAACATTAGTTCGTAAATATTAATTATGTAATATCGCAATGTTATAAGCAATAACACTGCAAATGTTTAGGTTATGCATAAGTACGAGAAAAAAAAATTTTTAAATTTTATTACGAAATAGTTTAGATATATATTATAAATCATATCATATCAAAATTGATTATTGAAAATTACATTGTATTGTGGCCAGTTTCTTTTTAATACAACTTTATTTTAAAAAGCTCTTAAATTTTATTACAATTTATTTATAACAAAGAATAATGAAACAAATAATAATATATAATGTTTTAGAGTGAAGATTTGAATTCATCGCAAAAACTACGTTTTCAATACGTCCGAATAGTTATTTCGAAGATTGGTTTATTATGTTTTTAATTATTTAAATGATAAAATTATGAAAATGATATATGAATTTGAATGAATATGTCTTATATATGACAATTTAGAATATAGAAATCAATGCTAAATCAAATATTCTAAAAAAATTACCATTCCGAGCAAAGGCGTCAAGGCTGCTACATCTCCAGCAAGTTTGATATGTCGTATAGGTTGATCAATTAGAAGTATAACATTGTCCCAAAACATTGCATCTTTTTGGCAAACAACAACTTTTTTGATATTTTCTATAACGTCTGCTTCTGTGCAACAGTAATAAAACTTTTGGCTCCAAAATCTTAGCGCAACTGATCTTAGTTTATCCAGTAATCTTTTAAAGTATACATTTCGCCGCGGATCTTCCAAATAATGAGTATTAGGTTCACGGTCAAGCAAAATACATCTCGGCTCAATAACAAATGGTTTTCCGTGAAATAATATTTCCTCATTGTGCACAGGTGTACGGTTTTGTGTGATATTTTTAGATTCACAGTTGTATAACCACTCATGAATTCGTTTTCTAGGATCCTCATCATACGACACAGTTTGTTCACTGATTGCCAAATTATTGACATGATTTTCATTGCATAATTGTAGCAAAGCTGTCTCATTTGTATTGCCAACGCTGTTGTTCTGAGTTTCAATAAACGATGTTTCTATCTTTTCTCTTACTTCCATATAATCAGGTACTTCTTCATCAATAACTGAACGGTCGTCTTTAACGGTGTGTACAGTGTCAGAAAACTCTGATACGATAGTATTGCTATCGGTGCTAATGGTACAAAGTTCCATATCACTATCAAATTCACCAGCACCGTCATTTGTATTACTCGCGTCGTTGTTAACAATGCACATATCTATATCCGCATCGAGGCCGTCATCGTTTTCATCTTTATTAAATGGCGATGACATTTTTACAATACCCGAAATTCCTAAATAATCGCAAACATCAAATTATATATTTAATACATAAAGTTTGAGTGAAAATCCTTTTTTCAAAACAAAGTATATGATACATAAATACGAACATCTGTGCGTACTGTTTCATTTTATTTTCAATTCTTATCTGGATATTGTCACATTTCTATTATTAAAATTAATTTTAAAATTAATTTTAAACAAACGTAATATTGAATTTATTACATTTAATATTAATTTAAAAATGCAAAATTCGTGTTATCTCATTAATTGACAATTGAATCTTTGTTGCATTCAATTTTTAATTCAAATCATGCAACTACGTCATTATTGCTAAGATAATTTTGATTTTATTATCTTTTTCATAAAAGAACAAATTACAGTTTTCTCAATGCGTCATATTTTTGTAAACAATATACTGTGAATAAATCAGAAAAAAAAACAATTTTTGTTGCTTAAAATTAATGATTTTACCAAACTGAATAGTTTATTAATTTATATTTTTAAAGAAAAAATAAAAACCAACAATTGCAAATAATAAATTATTCAAAGTATTGTCTATCGCACGTCCCCGTAACCGTGCCCAGAAAGCAACAAGCGTAACCGCGTTGGATGGCAACGCTCAGCCTCCGCAGCAAAAAATCCGTGGACCGCCGCTCTCCGGTCACTGCTGCTATCTGCCGACCTATTTTGTGCATTAGGCCTTCCGCCTCTGGGCCCAACGCACAAAAACGTTTCCACGGCGACCGGCACAAAATTGTAGATCGGTGTCAGGCAGGCGTATTTGCTGCGTTTCTTGTCCTCTGCTCCACTGGCTACCGCTTCCGGTGCGGTCACAGCTGTATTTAAACAACTCGGTGCTAAGTTGTCTAGGCAGGTGAAGTCCCAAGCCAAACTCCTGCCACTTGACCATAAAGTCAGTAACAATCCATCCGGCCAATATCATCATGTTGCGCCAGTGACTTCGGGTCCGTATGCGATCGAATTTCTGCCGACATCAGTGCACGCTTGATGAGATCGTTGACTTCGCTGTGGCGTGACAGTCGGCAGACTGACTAATGGCAGCTGAGCCTATGTCGTCGCTGTCCTATACATCCGCTCCGCAGACACATATATGTGGCAGACAGACTGGGGTACCGAGGCGCAGGGCAATGGCAATGCGTAGTGATGAGTCGTCGAGTCTTGTGCCGAGCGACGAACTGGGACGTGTGTGAAAGGTAGGCCCCGGAATGAAGTGCAGCTGCCGCAATTGTTATCTTTTCTATAAAAGGACAAATTACAGTTTTCTTAGTACGTCATATTTTTGTCAACAATATGCTGTCGATAAATCAAAAAAAACTCTTTAATCAATTATAATTTGAATATGTAAATAGATTCATCTAAACTGCTTACCTTGTTTTCGTAAATAACAGATAAGTTATCCTTCTCAAAAGGTTTGTAATTCACTGAGTACTTTATATCAAAGTTTATATATATATTCGTTGATTGCAATAATTATGCAGTTAGTTGATTACAAGATGACTAAATTTTTCTAAAACATTTTACTATTCATGATTATGTATTTTTGTCTGTTAGTATACAGTCAATACAAACCAATCAAAATGTTTGACAAACAATAAATATATTGTAAACCTACCCAAAGTTAAAACTATTGTTTTCTGTACACCATAGTGTCGCTTATCCTTATTACTTAAACTCACTAAGCCACAGCAACATCTGCTCAAACAATAATATCGAAGACTAATCCCTGTGTGTTGTTTTAAAGCAACAATAGAAACTTGTAAAATGAAACAATAAGGGTTTTGCTTTAACGGAGTTGAAATTTTGTAAAGTGTTAAAAAATACTGTTGTACTTACAATTTAAAGTTAACATCTTTGAACGTCTGGGTTTTATAATTTGGCTCGATTGTAATTTATATTGAGAAAATATTGCAAGTAGAATATCGATGGTATATATACGCAGATGATATTATTTCTACCGCTCATAATATTAATATTGGATGTATATATTTTGTTAAAGAGTTACATAAAAAATTAGTGTATTGTTACTAAAGAATATAATTAATGCTTTTGCTGAGATTAAAAAATATAAATCCGTTATATAAAAATGCTAAATTGAGATGTGTAAATATAATTATTGTAAAATATCTAATCGTAAAGCATTCAATTTGAGGTAAGCAAACTTTTTAATATCTCATTCTGTTTAAATTTCATAATTAAATGGCAGCAAGTTCTCTATTTTTCGACTGCAAAATATTTAATAACGTATTTATTCGGAGTAATGCGACTTCAGAGTAATATATTTTTTGCTACATATAAAAGACGATTAAAAATTGAAAGAATTTTGATCGTTTGGAAAAACATAATGTTTATTTCATTTCTTAATTTATATAATTAGATCAGATAATAGAGTTTACATAGTTTAAACTATATATAAATCAAAAAAGATAAATAATTATAAATAATTAATAATTATATCAGATGTTATACAATTGATATTTGTATCAAATCAAAATTTAAAATTTAAATATAAATAATAGTAAATTGTTATAAGTTAAATGATAACTAACCTACGATGTATAAGAATAAGGATAAGATGACGTCAAGAAGAACTGCCATGCTATCCTGTTTTCAGCCACTATTTATCGAACTAACATAGCAGCGGGGCCAAATACATGCTTAAAACGTTTTTATTCCTTTGAAATTTGATTATCTAGTATCTTATTCTAATACCAAGAATATGGTTTATTATCCATCCATAATATCATTTTAATGATATTTTGTGGACTTATATATTGTAAATTAAATATTTTTATAATATCTGGTTAATTTATACATCGTTATTATAATAAAAAGAAAACATTGATCAAATTTGCAAAAAAATTAGAAAAAATTATAATGTAGTATTAATATTACATAGTTTCAGTATCTGAGACAGAGGTTATCTAAAAAATGGTTTACTAAGTATTATAGTGAAAAAAATTATCAACATGAAAAAATCAATTATTTGTCTGTTAGTTAGATTTTTCTGATAGATAGATGATGAAAATTATGTCTATTTTAATATTCGCAAATATACAAAAATATTCTTGATGTAATAATTTGAATTTCTTGATTTTTCCATATCAAGTACTGAATGACATTAGGAGGAATCACATATGACATATTTGTATAAAATCTACATTTCATATCGCTCAATATCGAACTAACTTCTAGATATTAACTGTATTCATGAAATAAACTCAGATACATTTTACATTCAAGTTGGACCCGTATCTTATTTCTTTGGGCATTTGAATCAAGAATTAGCTTCTATAAATGATCTTATACAATTAATATTTTTTGTTGATACATTTTCATGCTTAATTTATAAATTGCTGAATAATATTTTCTTGTGTATATTTACATTTTGAAAGTATTTAAAATATCAGTATTTATCGAAAATAACAAATTTGTCAAAAATTCAAAATTATCCGTCTTGTTCATCAAATAATTAACTAAGCTATATGTTTCTTTGTAAAATTTATTTGATTGTTCAGGGCGCTGAAACATCGAGATAAATAGGAATAGAAAATTATTGTACAGAAATTTTCGATTATTGCAATAGTCCTTTTCACGTGTGATGTTTTAAAATAAGAAAAAGTCAAATGAACAAAAACGAAATAATATTTATTGTCAACATGAGATAAAAATTTAATGAGATTAAAAATATCGATATTTTTGAAATATAATAAAAGTGTTACTTTTGTTAATCTAAGAAAAATATATTTGTTTGATTGACATTTTGAATATTATATGTTGCAAACTTTTCATTTAACATCATAATGAACGTTTGTAACTGTAAGTACACTTTAAATTAAATACAAATTAAATTTTTATTTTTAAATTTCAATTTTTATTTAAACTTGATATAAATTATAAAAATCTTGTAACAATTTCATTATTTAATCATTAAATTTTGGTTTAGCATTATTATGTTTTGTTTATTTTATTATTAAATAAAATATGTAGACTCAGTTAGCTGATTTGATTATTAGAAAATGCTAAGGATTATAAGCTTATCTCATTACGTTATGCATAAGATGTCTGCTATTTCTAAATGTTATTTGTAGATACCAAGGAGTTGTGTCCAAGCTGCTTGAAATTTGATTTTTTAAAAACAATTTATACTTTTTGAAAAAGTACTTTTACATTATTATTAATTAACATAATGTTTTTTCTATAACTGAAGCATCTTAAAATGTGATATGATTTAAAATAACAATCGCTTTGAATTTTACAATGTTCGTTCGCTCAAACATTCAAAACTAGTTAAAAGAGTAACATGTATTTTATTTGTTATCTCAATAGCCGATTTGAATTTAAAATATCAGTTGACTTTTTGTTCGTGTATTAAAATAACTAAAACGCATCTCGATGAAAAGTTGTGGCTTCCGGTTTAACTATTTGGCAATATTTAACTGTTTGGCAATCTCTAGAAAACGGCTTTGAAGTGTCCAACTCGTATAAGCAATTTTTAAAAAGTCTTTCAAATATGCATGATAGCAGATCGTTGATAGCTGATATTCAAATAAGAAACGGCAATATTTATAATTTGAAATTTATTTACAAAACAAATTAACAAGGCAGAAATTACAGAACGTAATTTGTACAGTCTGTCTATTTATACAAATACTTGTGCAGTTTTTAAATTCATTCTCATAAAGATAGAAAATAAATAACTTTGCAAAAACATCAGCCAGCACTGCAGTTTTGATTTGCACGACTCTTTGCTGCACATGTTTGGGGTATTATCTTCATGTAAGAATTGTTCTTGTTTCTTTGGCAATAACGATTTCCTCTTTCCAATCGAGGATCACTGGCTGGTCTATGATAAAACCGGCTTCTTGATATTTTGATATTAACGCAAAGCTATCATTTTTTAAAATTATAATTGGTATCTTGATTTATTGACTTAAGAATAGGCGTTTATACATTTACAATAAAAATGTGCTCTTTTTGTGACATTAAAATTGACTCTTTAATGATGTTTTTATAATTTTTACAATATATTAATGTTAAAATAGGCTTCTATATATATTGAAGTAAAAATAGGCTGTTCCGTTTATATAAACGTTAAAAAGTGCTCTTTGATATATTGAAGTTTAAATAAACTTTTCAATTTGTTGAAAATTGAAAAGGTTCCTCAATTTTCTTATTTAAAATAGGACCAAATTTTTTTATATTAAAAGACTTGTTGATATATCAACGTTGAAACAACCTCGTTAATATATTGACCTTAAAACAAATTCCTCAAAATATTAACATAGAAATAGTGATTTCAATATATTGACGATAAAATTTGCTCCTCAAGATATTGATCTTTAAATATACGCCCTGATATATTGACATTGAAATTGATTTTTGACATATTGAAATTAAAATATGCTTCATGTATATGACTTAAAAATAGATTCCTCATATTATAGACAGCAAAAATAGGCTGTAGCATATTTACGATTACAAACGCAATTCATTATATACTGACTTTTAAATAGTCTTTTTAATATATTGACTAAAAGATTTGCTACTTGATATTTTGACATAAATAACGGCTCATTAATAAATTAACGGTAAAATACACTATGCAAAATATCGACTTTCAAATTAGATCTTAATTTTATTGACCTTAAAATAGGTTTCTAAGAATATTAAAGTTAAAGCACTTCAAAATATTAAAGTTAATATAGGCTTCTTAATATATTGACATTAAAATAGGGCCTTTTGATGTATTAAAGTTAAAAAATTCATCAATATATCGATGTTTAAATAAACGCTTTAATATTTAAACTTTTATATAGGCTTTTTGATTTATTGACTTAAAAATAATATCCTTGATATTTTGATTTTTAAAAGGGCATTTTAATGTATTGAAATTAAAAATCCTTATCAATATATTGATGTTAAGACAGACTTCTCGACATGATAACATAGGAATGAACTCTCTGTCTATTTTTAAGACATTTTAATATATTGAAGTTAAAAAGGCTTATCAATATACTGATTTTAGAACAGGTAGCTCGATATGTTAACTTAAAAATGAACTCTTTGTTCATTTTAAACAGGCTCCTTAGAATGTTAAAACAGATTCCTCGATATGTTAACTTAAAAATGGACTCTCTAATATATTGAGGTTAGAAAGGCTGGTTTAATAAACTTTTTTAAAACTTTAAAAAAGTTTCTCAATATATTAAAGCTTAGATAGGCTCTTTGATATATCGATTTTAATATAGGCTCTTTGATATATTGACATTAAAAAATTCTTCTTGATATATTGGCGTTAAAATATACTTGTTAATATATTGACGCTAAAATAGACTTTTTGATATATTGGATTTTAAATAGGCTCTTTAATTTATTGGCTTTAAAAAGGCTTTTTTAAAAATTAAAGTTGAAACAGTCCCCTTTAATATATTTAATTTTAAATTGGCTCTATAATATATTGTGTTTACCATAGGCTCCATAATATATTAACGTTATAATTGTCCCCTCAACATATTGACGTTTAACTTTGCTCTTCAATATATTGATTTTATTTATCTTAAAAAATTCCTCCATGTATTGACTTCGTATAGGTTATTCAAATATTGATGTGAAAATAGGCTCCTCAAAGTATTGAAGGAAAAATAGGCTTCTCAATATGGTAAGGTTTAAATAGGCTCATTGATACATTAACTTAAAAATATTTTTCTCAGTGAACTTAGAATGAACTTTTCAATAAATTGACGTTAAATTGAAGGTCTATTTAATGTAGTAAAGATAAAGTAAACTCCTAAATATATAACAGTAAAAATAATCTTTTAACTATATATGTTAAAATATGCTTTTCAATTAATTGAAATTAAACTTTAAAATTTTAACTTTAAAATAGGCTTCTTGATATTTTGACTTTAATATATACGCCCTTTGAAATATGAACTATAAAACATGCACTTCAATATATTGAAGTCAAAAGAGGCGTATATACTGGCTATATATACTAACGATATATACTGACGTTGATATATTGACTCTAAAATTGTTTTTTTGATATGTTGACCTAAAAAAGACTTCTAAATATCAATATTTAGGAGTTTAAATATTTAAAAGCATTCTATTAATATTCTATCAATATTTAAAAGTTTATACTTAAAGTTAACTTTAAAGTTAACTTTAAAGATTGAACTAACTTTAAACATTTTTATTAGTGCTATTACTCTGGAAGAATCCATTACAATTTTACACATATTTACTTAAGCATTTTCCTAATGAAACATAGTATCTGTATCAAGAACAAGTAAAATTTCACTTTTAATATATTGACGTTATAAAGTAAAATATAAAGTAAAATTTTACAATAAAAAGTAAAATTTCACTTTTAATATATTGAAGTTGCGGTAGAATTCTTATTATATCGACGATCAAATAAGCTTCAAATATATTGACGCTGAAATAGGCTCCACAATATATGGACGTTAAAATAGAGATTAGAATATATAGTAGTAAAAATATAGTTATCAATAAATCGCATTTAGAATAGGCTCCACATATCTTAACTTTAACAATGACTCCTATTGTAAAATGATCATTAACATATTTAAGTTAAATAATACTCCTCAATATATTAATGTTATAAAAGCCCACTCAATATATTGAACAGAATATATAAATATTCTGCTTAATATATGCTACTCTATACATTTACGCCAAAAAAGCATATTGAAATAGGCTTCTCAGATGTATAACAGATCTTATTATTCTCGTGGCCTAATTAAAAATAATATAAGATTTAATTTTTGAAAGATGTGGGCTTCTGGGATGTAAATAAACTGTTATCGAGGATGATTTTATGAATTGTTCATCTTTTTATTTTAAATTGGGCTATGAAAATAATTTTAAACAAAAATAATTTATTGATTATAATAAATTTATTTATTATAATAATATTAATAAATAAACAATTATTAATTTATTAATCATATTATTAATAAATCTTAAAAAATAATAAATATTATTAATATTAATATTAATATTATTAATTATTAATAAATATTCTGGTGTTTTATTAACAAAAAGAGCTTTTACGCCTCCTCGCCATGCGACTTACAATGTCCTACAATGCAATAAACAAGCAAAAACAAATGTCATAATGAAATTCCATTTTCTTATATTAATAATATTATTAATCAATAATTATTAATTTTAATAATTTATGAGAATAAATTAAACAAATTAATCATTTATTAATAATTATTTATTAATATTATTAATCAATAATTATTAATTTTAATAATTTATGAGAATAAATTAAACAAATTAATCATTTATTAATAATTATTTATTAATATTATTAATCAATAATTATTAATTTTAATAATTTATGAGAATAAATTAAACAATCGATATTATTAAGATATTATTTTGAAAAACAGGAAAATGAAAAACAGAAAATATCGAATTAACTAAATTTGTTAGAAATGATAACTTAAATATAACCTTTTAATGATTTTAATATAAACAACTTTATGTCGACAATGATTAGCGAAATAATATAAATATTTGATCTTTCGGTTTATCATTTCAAACTTTTTGTTTTATCACATTTTACACTATTTTAAAGTATCTCTTGTAGAAATATTAAGATAAAGAAGCCTATTTTATATTAAAAAAAATTTTAGTTATGTAGCACAAAATGTGTTGAGCTCATAATTTGACTATATAAACAGTAACAAGGATGTATTCTACTGTTATAATATACCAGCTCATCATTGCGGTGTAAAGTTTTAGTTAAGATCAATATATGCACTTCTTTTGATATTTTAATACGTTAGCATAAGGCATATTTTGACATTTTTGAAATCTCTGATTGGTTTTTGGTAAATAAAAATATTCAATTTTAAGATCCGGAAGAATTAAACGTAAAAACTAATTTTAATTAAAAAACAGGACTTATATGATTATTTGAATACTGCCATGATTGTTATCATGCTTTGATACGCATCACTACATTTGCTCTCTTTAAATCGACTTTAGCACTTTGTATCTATATTTTATCCATTTTTATCCTCTTAATAGTATAGGATAAATAATAAATAATAAAATACAAATAAATTATAAAGGTTAAATAATTGTAATTCTACTCATTTACCTCATTTACATTCTTTAATGTTAAAATCAAACTTTAACACTTAAACTCTCTTCTATCCCCTCTACACCCTTTAACATCCACTGGATTTCTTTAAATTCTATTTACCCTCTCTAATGCTACTAAATTTTTCATTTGCTTTATATTTAAAAACTTTCTATTTAAAAACTTTCTATTTGAAACTAAAAATATAATAATTAAATTACATAAGAAGTGGAAATAAAATTAAAGAGTTAAGGGGATAAATACTTAATGGTAAGTATTTCGACCTACTCTTTATTCACATTCTAGCGTATTATAATTTTTGATAATTATTCATACAGTTCATTTTCCACTGGGGAAAACAAATTTATAATTTTTAAATTCAAAATTAATATTTTTATATATTTTTTAAAATATATTTTGGTTAAAAAAATTAGAATAGTTAAAAATTTTAAAATTATTAAAATTTTAAATGTGAAATAGTTTAAATTTCTACAATAGCAATAAGAAAATTCTTACAAATAACAATTATTAATCGTTTTGTAAAGTTTTCAAAAACAAATAAGTAAAAGGTTGCTTTGGTATAAGTATTTTAGTATAAAGTACACTTTTAATTCAATTTAAATCTAAAATATATTATTCCTTAACTGTGTTGTTTAACAATATTTGTACAGTGATTCGTTTCATTTACAAGACACCATATCCGTCTTCTTCTTAGACTCAATTGCAAACCTTTTATGAATACGGACAAATTCTGATTTTAGGACTTCGTCAAGGCTAGGCCGATTCAAAGGGTCTTTTCGAAGAATCTAAAATAACAGTACTGAATTTGTACTGAACTTAAAATTATTGCTACCCATCGAATAAACGAAGATGCAATAGATGAAACGTAATCAGGAATATGGTAGATGACAGCTATGATCCTGGAATATGTAACATCTGTGGTGCTGGCTTCAAATGGAGGACTGCCAACAAGTAGCTCGAAAGTTAAAATACCAACTGTCCAAACGTCTACTTTCTCGGAGTATGTTCGATGCTGAACCAGCTCAGGGGCTAGATAATCAATCGTACCACATAAAGTCTTTCTTCTTTAAGATGAAAAAACAAATTGCTGGAAAAATATTGCATATTTTAAGAAATATAATAAAAAAATTATTAAATTTTTGTATTTAAAAAAATGCAAATTAACAATTAAAGTAATTAAACGATTCATACATTTGATTCTGAGATTTAAACTCTTGGAATATTTATCGTAGGAGTCTATATTAATATTATAAATATTATTATAAATATTCCTTAATTAATAGAGGAGTCTATATAATAATTAAAGTCTATTAAATAATTGGTTAAATTTGGAATTTTGGAGCAGAATCAAAACACAAATTTATTTATAATTATTTAGATTAAAATAATCATATAATTGATTATATTGCAATATTTAATGCAATATCATCAATTTACCATTTTTAGTTATGCCAAAAAATATTAGAAATATAAAAAATAAATATTTTTAATATAAAAAATATTATTTTTTATAAAAATCAAAAGCGAAGTTTTTACAAAAGAATATTTCATTGTGTACTGAATTTATCATAATAATCGTAATTTATAAACAATCAAAATAAATAATTTTTATTTTATTAATTATAATTAATTAAGTTAATTAATTATTTTTTATATTTATAATTAATTTATGTTGATAAATTATATTTTTATCAACTGAAAAAATATTTTAATATTTAAAGCTATAAAGAGAAAAATATTTTAATTAAATATTAAAATATTCTGGAATTAAATAAAATATTTATTTTATGTAATAAAAAATATCCTTTCCATTCTATATTTTGACAGATGTAATTGTTGAAACCGTCATTCGAAATTATTAGTTCGGATAACTGCGACAACTTCGATTTTTGTAATTCTCGAAATAGTTTAAGCTTATACGTTGATGCTTGTTAAAAATGAGTCCTGTTTAATTGAGCGTTGTTTCAAAGAGAATAAAACAAAAATAATACAATCCAATAACAAAATTAAAGAAATTCGGAAATTTGTTATTTGTCGAAAAGTTTTGTCAACAAATATGTCATTCAATTCGATACGGAAAAACGATCTGACAGGATTTCAAAACAATCAGTGACAATATCATTTTGTACCGCTTTTGGTACTAAAACGATTATATTGCTTTAGTCATTACAAACTGAAAACAAATATTTTTATCAATCACAAATAAAAAATTATATTTTAATATTTTAAAAATTACATATTTATAAAAACTATTTAGCTCAACCTATTGAATTGTTTACATATATAAACACAAACTGTACACAAACGGTTAAAGCGGAATACGGAGCTTTGATTATATATAACAAATCAGCAAATAAAAGTTATTTATATTGCTAATTTTTAAAAACAAAAAGTTTAAAAATTAAACAATCTTATAAATAAATAATTATTACCGAAAAGAAGGAGCATGTACTGACCATCCAAAATCTGATATCTTTACATTTCCATCAATATCTAAAAGTATGTTTTCAGGTTTAAGATCTCTATGAATAACTTCATTTCTATGACAACAACGAAGAGCTCTGCACACTTGGTAGATATACTGCAATTATAAGAATATACTTTAAATGATGAATATCATTAAAATTTAATTAGTTAAGTTTAATTATCATTAAAATTTAATCAACTTGCCAAATCGAATCAATTCTTGTATGTGTAGTTATAAAAAGTACCAAATTTAATTATTAGTAACTAACTTTATCAATAATGAAATAAATTTTAATTACACAATGTACTTATAATTATACAATTGAAGGCAAGTGAATAGTGGCCATAATTTTTCAACATGATTACATATTTTAAAGCGAATGATATACTAATGATCATTTTAACATCATTATCAATATGATCCTTCTAATATAAACATCATTACCGCCTATAGTTAATAATTCATTAATTAACCTCGAATTTTATTAATACATTTTATTAATAAAATGCATAAATAATAAAAATACATTAAAATTAATTAATTTAATTAATAATAAAATAATGCATCATTAAAAATGTATAAATATTTGAATAAAAGCATCTATTATGTTGGTAATTTTGTCCACCAATACACTCGTAGAGAAAATCACTCGAGATAAAACAAATATTA